>JAWWEG010421985.1:0-14586 GCA_035582685.1 Amphiuma means | reverse complement strand
TTGGAGACCAATTTTGGAGGCAATTGGTTCATGTTTGGGGAAGTTAGAGGGATTTAGCAACAATTTGTGCAAAAACTATTGCTAAGTCCCTCTAACTTCCCCAAACAAGAACCAATTGCCTCCAAAATTGGTCTCCAAGAGGTTGATGTAACTTTAATTATATCACAAAAAATCATGGTTTTTGGAGGCCCACTGAAGAAATGATCCCAAAAAAGACTCTATATAGGCTTTTCCCAGGACTAGTCCTCAAACAAGTCTTTTATGTGATAAGTTCTGCTGTGAGCCATTAAACAACATGAATTTTTGGTGATAGTATTCAGGGATAGTCAACATCTTGTAGACCAATTTGGAGGCAATTGGTTCATGTTTCGGAAAGTTACAGGGATTTAACAACAGTTTGTGCAAAAACTGTTGCTAAATCGATCTCACTTTCCCAAACAAGAACTAATTGCCTCCAAAATTGTTCTCCAAGATGTTGATGTAACCCAAATCCTATCACAAAAAAATCATAGTGTTTAAAGGCTCACTGAAGAAAAATCCTAAAAAAAGACTCTAAATAGGCTTTTCCCTGGACTAGGTCTCGAACAAGTCTTTCTTGGGGTCATTTTTGGTGTGAGCCACCAAACACGATGAATTTTTGGTGATAGGATTAGGGGATGGTCAACATCTTGGAGACCAGTTTTTGAGGTAATTGGTTCATGTTTGGGGAAGTTAGAGGGATTTAGCAACAATTTGTGCAAAAACTGTTGCTAAATCCCTCTAACTTCCCCAAACAAGAACCAACTGCCTCCAAAATTAATCTCCAAGATGTTGATTTAACCCTAATTCTATCACAAAAAATCATGGTGTTTGGAAGCTCACTGAAGAAATGATCCCAAAAAAGTCTCTAAATAGGCTTTTCCCTGGACTAGGCTTCAAAGAAGTCTTTTTTGTGATCATTTCTGCTGTGAGCTACCAAACACCATGAATTTTTGGTGATAAGTTTAGAGGATGGTCAACATCTTGGAGACCAATTTTGGAGGCAATTGGTTCATGTTTGGGGAAGTTAGCGGGATTTAGCATCAATTTGTGCAAAAACTGTTGCTAAATCCCTCTAACTTCCCCAAACAAGAGCCAATTGTCTCCAAAATTGGTCTCTAAGATATTGATGTAACCCTAATCTTATCACAAAATAATCATGGTGTTTGGAGGCTCACTGAAGAAATGAGCCCAAAAAAGACTCTAAATAGTCTTTTCCCTTGACTAGGACTTGAACAAGTCTTGTTTGGGATCATTTCTGTAGTGTACCACCAAACACCATGAATTTTTGGTGATAGGATTAGGGCATGGTAAAAATCTTGGAGACCAATTTTGGAGGCAATTGGTTCATGTTTGGGGAAGTTAGAGTGATTTAGCAACAATTTGTGCAAAAACTTTTGCTAAATCCCTCTAACTTCCCCAAACAAGAACCAACTGCCTCCAAAATTGGTCTCCAAGATGTTGATGTAACCCTAATCGAATCACAAAAAAATCATGGTGTTTGGAGGCTCACTGAAGAAATGATCTAAAAGAAGCCTCTAAATAGGCTTTTTCCTAGACAAGGCCTCGAACAAGTTTTTTTATGATCATTTCTGCTGTGAGCCACCAAACAGCATGAATTTTTGACGATAGGATTAGGGGATGGTCAACATCTTGGAGACCATTTTTGGAGGCAATTGGTTCATGTTTGGGGAAGTTAGATGGATTTAGAAACAAGTTATTGAAAAACTGTTGCTAAATCCCTCTAACTTCCCCAAACAAGAACCGATTGCCTTCAAAATTGGTCTCCAAGATGTTGATGTAACCCTAAACCTATCACAAAAAAATCATGGTGTTTGGAGGCTCACTGAATAAATGATCCCAAACAAGACTCTAAATAGGCTTTTCCTTGGACTAGGCCTTGAAAACATCTTTTTTGGGATCATTTCTGCTGTGAGACAGCCAACACCATGAATTTTTGGTGATAGGATTAGGGGATGGTCAACATCTTGGAGACCAATTTTGGAGGCAATTGGTTCCTGTTTGGGGAAGTTAGATGGATTTACCAACAATTAGTGCAAAAACTGTTGCTAAATCCTTCTAACTTCCCCAAACAAGAACCAATTGCCTCCAAAATTGGTAATGCAATATAATGTAATGTAAAGCAGTTTCTTATATAGCGCTCACCCCACCAGTGACATCAAGGCACTAAGAAAGTAACAGGCTCATTAAAAAAAGAATTAAGAAACAGCTTGTTGAAAAAGGTATGTTTTTAGTTTAGACCTAAACAAAGATAAGGAATTAATATTTCTTAAAGACAAGGGAATAGAATTCCAAAGTTTGCTAATAGCAAAACCTAACCTTTTACCACCTAAACTAACTTTATTAATCCTAGGTATTTCGAACAATAATTGATTAGCAGAGCACAAGGAGAGTTTTGGTGTGTAAGGCAGAAAATTAGCAGCTAGAAAAGCAGGAGCCAGATTATGCCACACCTTATAGGCAATACACAGAGCCTTGAACTTCACGTGATAGCGAACTGGCAGCCAATGTATCTCTTTCAAAACAGGAGACATGTGACTAAATCTAGGGCAACGAATTACCACCCTAGCAGCAGAATTTTGTAAGCACTGTAAATATGGAGCTGACATTTAGAAGCATTAAAAAATAAAACATTGCAGTAATCTAAAAGAGACATTATAAAAGCAGTTGCTACGGCGGCTGTAAGATGAGGGGTAAAAATGGTAAAATAGGTTTTAAAAGTTTAAGTTTAAAATGTACTTTGGAGGCAATAGCTGCAACTTGAGATTTGCCAGTGAGAGAAGGTTCCATAAAAAAGCCAAACTTTTTTATTCTGCTTGTTGGAATATGTGGTGCACCCAATTGGGCAGGCCAAAAATTGGGTTCCCAAATACCGTCATTACCTCCAAACACCATGACCTCTGTTTTTTGCCCATTCAATTTCTACCAGTTTTGGCCCATCCACTCATAAATAGCCATCATTACTTCATTAATAGGAGAATAATTCACTGCATCATGTGGTAATGGAAATAAAATCTGGCAATCATCGGTATAATTAAAAATTTTGACTACAAAGTTTAAAACCAATTGAATAAAAGATTTAAAATAAAGGTTGAATAAAAGAGGAGATAGAATGGAGCCCTGAGGGATTCCAATATCATTGTTGTAGACCTTAGAGTAAAAATCCGCACTTTTAAAAATAACTTGACGATCAGATAAAAAAGAATAAAACCAATTAAAAGCGGCATCTCTCACATTAGCATCTTGAAGACGGGAGAGGAGGATTTGATGGTCAATGGTATCAAAAGCCGCCGATAAGTCCAAAAGGACCAGAGCAGCGGCTTTGCCCCGATCCAGTAATCCAAGAATTTCATCTTGGATCAGGCAATGAACATCTCAGTTCCCCTCCCCAGCCTAAAGCTCATCTGATATTCCAATAGATAGTTAGATCTTTCGATGTAGGGAGATACTTGCTGAAATGCAAAAGCCTCCATGACTTTTGCTAGCCACGGAAGCAACGAAATGGGTCTAAAATTGGCTGGTTCTTCCCTTGACAAACTAGGCTTCTTCAATATGGGGGAAATGACTGCAAGTTTTAGTTTGGACGGGATAATCCCTGTCTCAAAAATCATATTAATCACATAGATTATAAAATGCCCCAAAATATCCAAACAACTAATAAAAATTTCAGGAGGGCAGGGGTCTAAGGGAAACCCTGATCTAATTTTTCCTGCTATTTTGTATAAAACATCTTGATCTAAATAATTAAAAGAATTAAACTTCTGTACTGGTGCTGGTAAAACAATCTGGGGAACAGACTTAGGACAGTAATTTTTTTGTATATCAAATCTAATCTTTTTTGGCTTATCCATTAGAAAATCGCTCACTACATTAAGATGTGATTGTGAGACAAATTTTTCCGCACTTGCCGGAGGCAAAGTTATTAGCTTATTGACTGTGCAAAACAGCTCTTTGTTCGTATTATTGGCATTATTATTGTGGAAGAGTAGAATAACCTTTTAGCATTATAAATATTCATGTGATATTTATCTCTGGCCTTCGTATATATTTTCCTGTCAGGATGAGAATAAGACTGGTGCCATTTTCTTTCTAAATGTATAAGCCCTTTCCTTTATGCTGCCAACTCCTGTGTATACCATGGCTGATGATTCCTTGTTCATCCTTTTATAATTTTCTTAGGCATTAAGCAAGAAACCGCTGAAGATACCCAAGATGTAAACTTATCATATAATATCTTGGGATCAGTACGTAAATTAAAATCTGGACAAGTATTTTTCAATAATAATTTAAATTTGCAAGATCTAATATAGACCATAAGAGAGTTGTTTTGCTGGGCATTAAAACAGGTTTATTACCCGAAGGGGTGGCTAACTTAAATACAGTGACAAAATGGTCAGACCAAGTAACTGGTAATAATGATTCAACCATAATATTCTGACAATTGGTAAAAATGCTGTCTAAGGTATGGCCTTTCATATGAGTAGGGCCACATACCACTTGATTCAAATTTAGCTCTGAAAGTGAATCTATCAGCGAGACAGCATAAGTGGAAAAGGAGTTCTCTAACCGTTGGTTGAAATCACCCAATAAAATAACATTATTACTAGTTTCTAACATTAAGCTGGCATAGTCACTAATCATGTCATGGAAGGAGGCATCCACTTTAGGAGGACGGTAAAGTAAACAACAGTGGTAAACTAAAGAAGAAGTGATTCTAACATTGCAGTCTATATATTCTACTGTGGATCCGGCCATAGAATGCAGCTGTAACACTTCTAACGTGTCTCTAAAATAAATTGCGACACCGCCACCAGCTCTATCAGGTCTGTCCACTCTCAAGATATTATAACCTCCTGGGAGGGACGTAACTACTGCAGCACCGGAAGATTCATTAAACCATGTCTCAGTGACAAAAAGCAGGTCTAAATTCTCAGTTGTAATCAATTCAGCTAAATCAATCGAATGTTTAATGCCAGATCAGGCGTTTACTAGCGCAGCTTTAATATAAGTAATTTTTGGCCATATAGAATTAAGATTGATGAACTATTAGGCAAACAAGCAGGTAATAATGCAAGTGGTGAGGCTAGGATATTTAATGCTAATAACAGCATCATGATGTCAGTCGAGATCCCAAATACAGGATGCCAAAGGTGCCTTAAATAAGCAGATGAATAGCAGATATTACCATCAATTCTTCCATCTACAGTGACTATTTCTGATCCTGTTATCCCGGTCTTAGCCTGGATGGGCCCAGACAGGCGCACCTTTGGTGTGTAATCGGCGCGCCCGCAGGGCACAAATGCGCAGCAGGATCCATAGATATAGTAGCTCAAAGGGGCGGTCTAGTTCAAACCCCACTAACATAGAAAAAATACTATCAAGTAGCTACTGGTCCGCTCTAGTGGGTCTCCTCAGCGGGGAAATGTAGATTAGCGTTATCCAAATAAAAACACTGTAAGAACCAATTAAAAATAATGACAACAATAAAATTATAAAACCCAAGCCCGTTAGAGGGATTTACCAACAATTTGTGCAAAAATGGTTGCTAAATTCCTCTAACTTAACCAAACAAGAACCAATTGCCTCCATAATTCGTCTTCAAGATGTTGATGTAATCCTAATCCTATCACAAGGAAATCATGTTGTTTGGAGTCTCACTGAAGAAATGATCACAAAAATGAGTCTAAATAGGCTTTTCCTGGACTAACCCTCAAACAAGTCTTTTTTGGGATCATTTCTGCTGTGAGCCACCAAACACCATTATTGTTTTGTGATCGGATTAGAGTTACATCAACATCTTGGAGACCAATTTTGGAGGCAATAGGTTCATGTTTGGGGAAGTTACAGTTATTTAGCAACAATTTCTGCAAAAACTATTGATAAATCCTTCTAACTTCCCCCCAAAAAAAACACTTGTCTCTAAGATGTTGATGTAAACCTAATCCTATCACAAAAAAATCATGGTGTTTGGAGACTCACTGAAGAAATTATCCCAAAAAGATTCTAAATATGATTTTTCCTGGAATAGGCCTTGAACAAGTCTTTTTGTGGACATTTCTGCTGTGAGCCTCCAAACATGATGAATTTTTGGTAATAGGATTAGGGGATTTTCAACATCTTGGAGACCAGTTTTGGAGGCAATTAGTTCATATTTGCGGAAGTAAGAGGGATTTAGCAACAATTTGTGCAAAAACGTTAGCTAAATCCCTCTAACTTCCCCAAACAAGAACCAACTGCCTCCAAAATTGGTCTCCAAGATGTTGATGTAATCCTAATTCCAGCACAAAAATATCATGGTGTTTGGAGGCTCACTGAAGAAATCATCCCAAAAAAGACTCTAAATAGTCTTTTCCCTGGACTAGGCCTCAAACAAGTCTTTTGCTTCTTGTTTGTGCAAAATCGGTTGCTAAATACCTCTAACTTCCACAAACAAGAAACAATTGCCTCCAAAATTGGTCTCCAAGATGTTGATGTAACCCTAATCCTATCATAAAAAATCATGGTGTCATGGTGTTTGGAGGCTCACTGAAGAAATGATCCCAAAAAAGACTTTAAATAGGGTTTTTCCCTGGACTAGGCCTCAAACAAGTCTTTTTTGAGACATTTCTTCTGTGAGCCATTAAACACCATGAATTTTGGGTGATAGCATTAGGGGATGGTCAACATCTTGGAGACCTATTTTGGAGGCAATTGATTCATGTTTGGGGAAGTTAGAGGGATTTAGCAACAATCTGGGCAAAAACTGTTGATAAATAACACTAACATCCCCAAATAAGAACCAATTGCCTCCTAAATTGGTCTCCAAGATGTTGATGTAACCCTAATCCTGTCACAAGAAAATCATGTTGTTTGGAGTCTCACTGAAGAAATGATCACAAAAAACATTCTAAATAGGTTATTCCCTGGACTAGGCCTCGAACAAGTCTTTTTTGAGATCATTTCTGCTGTGAGCCACCAAGCACCATGAATTTTTGGTGATAGGATTAGGAGACGTCAAACTTTTGGAGACCAATTTTAGAGGTAATTGGTTCATGTTTGGGGAAGTTACAGGGATATAGCCACAATTTCTGAACAAATTGATGCTAAATCCCTCTAACTTCCCCAAACATGAACCAATTGCCTCCAAAATTGGTCTCCAAGATTTTGACCATCCCCTAATCCTATCACCAAAAATTCATGGTGTTTTATGAATCTTATCACAAAATAATCATGGAGTTTGGAGGCACACTGAAGTGATGATCCCAAAAAAGACTATGAATAGTCTTTTCCCTTGACAAGGCCTCGAACAAGTCTTGTTTGGGATCATTTCTGCTGTGTGCCACCAAACACCATGAATTTTTGGTGATAGGATTAGGGGATGGTCAAAATCTTGGAGACCAATTTTGGAGGCAATTGGTTCATGTTTGGGGAAGTTAGAGGGATTTAGCATCAATTTGTTCAGAAATTGTGGCTATATCCCTGTAACTTCCCCAAACATGAACCAATTACCTCTAAAATTGGTCTCCAAAAGTTTGACGTCTCCTAATCCTATCACCAAAAATTCATGGTGCTTGGTGGCTCACAGCAGAAATGATCTCAAAAAAGACTTGTTCGAGGCCTAGTCCAGGGAATAACCTATTTAGAATGTTTTTTGTGATCATTTCTTCAGTGAGACTCCAAACAACATGATTTTCTTGTGACAGGATTAGGGTTACATCAACATCTTGGAGACCAATTTAGGAGGCAATTGGTTCTTATTTGGGGATGTTAGTGTTATTTATCAACAGTTTTTGCCCAGATTGTTGCTAAATCCCTCTAACTTCCCCAAACATGAATCAATTGCCTCCAAAATAGGTCTCCAAGATGTTGACCATCCCCTAATGCTATCACCCAAAATTCATGGTGTTTAATGGCTCACAGAAGAAATGTCTCAAAAAAGACTTGTTTGAGGCCTAGTCCAGGGAAAAACCCTATTTAAAGTCTTTTTTGGGATCATTTCTTCAGTGAGCCTCCAAACACCATGACACCATGATTTTTTATGATAGGATTAGGGTTACATCAACATCTTGGAGACCAATTTTGGAGGCAATTGTTTCTTGTTTGTGGAAGTTAGAGGTATTTAGCAACCGATTTTGCACAAACAAGAAGCAAAAGACTTGTTTGAGGCCTAGTCCAGGGAAAAGACTATTTAGAGTCTTTTTTGGGATGATTTCTTCAGTGAGCCTCCAAACACCATGATATTTTTGTGCTGGAATTAGGATTACATCAACATCTTGGAGACCAATTTTGGAGGCAGTTGGTTCTTGTTTGGGGAAGTTAGAGGGATTTAGCTAACGTTTTTGCACAAATTGTTGCTAAATCCCTCTTACTTCCGCAAATATGAACTAATTGCCTCCAAAACTGGTCTCCAAGATGTTGAAAATCCCCTAATCCTATTACCAAAAATTCATCATGTTTGGAGGCTCACAGCAGAAATGTCCACAAAAAGACTTGTTCAAGGCCTATTCCAGGAAAAATCATATTTAGAATCTTTTTGGGATAATTTCTTCAGTGAGTCTCCAAACACCATGATTTTTTTGTGATAGGATTAGGTTTACATCAACATCTTAGAGACAAGTGTTTTTTTTGGGGGGAAGTTAGAAGGATTTATCAATAGTTTTTGCAGAAATTGTTGCTAAATAACTGTAACTTCCCCAAACATGAACCTATTGCCTCCAAAATTGGTCTCCAAGATGTTGATGTAACTCTAATCCGATCACAAAACAATAATGGTGTTTGGTGGCTCACAGCAGAAATGATCCCAAAAAAGACTTGTTTGAGGGTTAGTCCAGGAAAAGCCTATTTAGACTCATTTTTGTGATCATTTCTTCAGTGAGACTCCAAACAACATGATTTCCTTGTGATAGGATTAGGATTACATCAACATCTTGAAGACGAATTATGGAGGCAATTGGTTCTTGTTTGGTTAAGTTAGAGGAATTTAGCAACCATTTTTGCACAAATTGTTGGTAAATCCCTCTAACGGGCTTGGGTTTTATAATTTTATTGTTGTCATTATTTTTAATTGGTTCTTACAGTGTTTTTATTTGGATAACGCTAATCTACATTTCCCCGCTGAGGAGACCCACTAGAGCGGACCAGTAGCTACTTGATAGTATTTTTTCTATGTTAGTGGGGTTTGAACTAGACCGCCCCTTTGAGCTACTATATCTATGGATCCTGCTGCGCATTTGTGCCCTGCGGGCGCGCCGATTACACACCAAAGGTGCGCCTGTCTGGGCCCATCCAGGCTAAGACCGGGATAACAGGATCAGAAATAGTCACTGTAGATGGAAGAATTGATGGTAATATCTGCTATTCATCTGCTTATTTAAGGCACCTTTGGCATCCTGTATTTGGGATCTCGACTGACATCATGATGCTGTTATTAGCATTAAATATCCTAGCCTCACCACTTGCATTATTACCTGCTTGTTTGCCTAATAGTTCATCAATCTTAATTCTATATGGCCAAAAATTACTTATATTAAAGCTGCGCTAGTAAACGCCTGATCTGGCATTAAACATTCGATTGATTTAGCTGAATTGATTACAACTGAGAATTTAGACCTGCTTTTTGTCACTGAGACATGGTTTAATGAATCTTCCGGTGCTGCAGTAGTTACGTCCCTCCCAGGAGGTTATAATATCTTGAGAGTGGACAGACCTGATAGAGCTGGTGGCGGTGTCGCAATTTATTTTAGAGACACGTTAGAAGTGTTACAGCTGCATTCTATGGCCGGATCCACAGTAGAATATATAGACTGCAATGTTAGAATCACTTCTTCTTTAGTTTACCACTGTTGTTTACTTTACCGTCCTCCTAAAGTGGATGCCTCCTTCCATGACATGATTAGTGACTATGCCAGCTTAATGTTAGAAACTAGTAATAATGTTATTTTATTGGGTGATTTCAACCAACGGTTAGAGAACTCCTTTTCCACTTATGCTGTCTCGCTGATAGATTCACTTTCAGAGCTAAATTTGAATCAAGTGGTATGTGGCCCTACTCATATGAAAGGCCATACCTTAGACAGCATTTTTACCAATTGTCAGAATATTATGGTTGAATCATTATTACCAGTTACTTGGTCTGACCATTTTGTCACTGTATTTAAGTTAGCCACCCCTTCGGGTAATAAACCTGTTTTAATGCCCAGCAAAACAACTCTCTTATGGTCTATATTAGATCTTGCAAATTTAAATTATTATTGAAAAATACTTGTCCAGATTTTAATTTACGTACTGATCCCAAGATATTATATGATAAGTTTACATCTTGGGTATCTTCAGCGGTTTCTTGCTTAATGCCTAAGAAAATTATAAAAGGATGAACAAGGAATCATCAGCCATGGTATACACAGGAGTTGGCAGCATAAAGGAAAGGGCTTATACATTTAGAAAGAAAATGGCACCAGTCTTATTCTCATCCTGACAGGAAAATATATACGAAGGCCAGAGATAAATATCACATGAATATTTATAATGCTAAAAGGTTATTCTACTCTTCCACAATAATAATGCCAATAATACGAACAAAGAGCTGTTTTGCACAGTCAATAAGCTAATAACTTTGCCTCCGGCAAGTGCGGAAAAATTTGTCTCACAATCACATCTTAATGTAGTGAGCGATTTTCTAATGGATAAGCCAAAAAAGATTAGATTTGATATACAAAAAAATTACTGTCCTAAGTCTGTTCCCCAGATTGTTTTACCAGCACCAGTACAGAAGTTTAATTCTTTTAATTATTTAGATCAAGATGTTTTATACAAAATAGCAGGAAAAATTAGATCAGGGTTTCCCTTAGACCCCTGCCCTCCTGAAATTTTTATTAGTTGTTTGGATATTTTGGGGCATTTTATAATCTATGTGATTAATATGATTTTTGAGACAGGGATTATCCCGTCCAAACTAAAACTTGCAGTCATTTCCCCCATATTGAAGAAGCCTAGTTTGTCAAGGGAAGAACCAGCCAATTTTAGACCCATTTCGTTGCTTCCGTGGCTAGCAAAAGTCATGGAGGCTTTTGCATTTCAGCAAGTATCTCCCTACATCGAAAGATCTAACTATCTATTGGAATATCAGATGAGCTTTAGGCTGGGGAGGGGAACTGAGATGTTCATTGCCTGATCCAAGATGAAATTCTTGGATTACTGGATCGGGGCAAAGCCGCTGCTCTGGTCCTTTTGGACTTATCGGCGGCTTTTGATACCATTGACCATCAAATCCTCCTCTCCCGTCTTCAAGATGCTAATGTGAGAGATGCCGCTTTTAATTGGTTTTATTCTTTTTTATCTGATCGTCAAGTTATTTTTAAAAGTGCGGATTTTTACTCTAAGGTCTACAACAATGATATTGGAATCCCTCAGGGCTCCATTCTATCTCCTCTTTTATTCAACCTTTATTTTAAATCTTTTATTCAATTGGTTTTAAACTTTGTAGTCAAAATTTTTAATTATACCGATGATTGCCAGATTTTATTTCCATTACCACATGATGCAGTGAATTATTCTCCTATTAATGAAGTAATGATGGCTATTTATGAGTGGATGGGCCAAAACTGGTAGAAATTGAATGGGCAAAAAACAGAGGTCATGGTGTTTGGAGGTAATGACGGTATTTGGGAACCCAATTTTTGGCCTGCCCAATTGGGTGCACCACATATTCCAACAAGCAGAATAAAAAAGTTTGGCTTTTTTATGGAACCTTCTCTCACTGGCAAATCTCAAGTTGCAGCTATTGCCTCCAAAGTACATTTTAAACTTAAACTTTTAAAACCTATTTTACCATTTTTACCCCTCATCTTACAGCCGCCGTAGCAACTGCTTTTATAATGTCTCTTTTAGATTACTGCAATGTTTTATTTTTTAATGCTTCTAAATGTCAGCTCCATATTTACAGTGCTTACAAAATTCTGCTGCTAGGGTGGTAATTCGTTGCCCTAGATTTAGTCACATGTCTCCTGTTTTGAAAGAGATACATTGGCTGCCAGTTCGCTATCACGTGAAGTTCAAGGCTCTGTGTATTGCCTATAAGGTGTGGCATAATCTGGCTCCTGCTTTTCTAGCTGCTAATTTTCTGCCTTACACACCAAAACTCTCCTTGTGCTCTGCTAATCAATTATTGTTCGAAATACCTAGGATTAATAAAGTTAGTTTAGGTGGTAAAAGGTTAGGTTTTGCTATTAGCAAACTTTGGAATTCTATTCCCTTGTCTTTAAGAAATATTAATTCCTTATCTTTGTTTAGGTCTAAACTAAAAACATACCTTTTTCAACAAGCTGTTTCTTAATTCTTTTTTTAATGAGCCTGTTACTTTCTTAGTGCCTTGATGTCACTGGTGGGGTGAGCGCTATATAAGAAACTGCTTTACATTACATTATATTGCATTACCAATTTTGGAGGCAATTGGTTCTTGTTTGGGGAAGTTAGAAGGATTTAGCAACAGTTTTTGCACTAATTGTTGGTAAATCCATCTAACTTCCCCAAACAGGAACCAATTGCCTCCAAAATTGGTCTCCAAGATGTTGACCATCCCCTAATCCTATCACCAAAAATTCATGGTGTTGGCTGTCTCACAGCAGAAATGATCCCAAAAAAGATGTTTTCAAGGCCTAGTCCAAGGAAAAGCCTATTTAGAGTCTTGTTTGGGATCATTTATTCAGTGAGCCTCCAAACACCATGATTTTTTTGTGATAGGTTTAGGGTTACATCAACATCTTGGAGACCAATTTTGAAGGCAATCGGTTCTTGTTTGGGGAAGTTAGAGGGATTTAGCAACAGTTTTTCAATAACTTGTTTCTAAATCCATCTAACTTCCCCAAACATGAACCAATTGCCTCCAAAAATGGTCTCCAAGATGTTGACCATCCCCTAATCCTATCGTCAAAAATTCATGCTGTTTGGTGGCTCACAGCAGAAATGATCATAAAAAAACTTGTTCGAGGCCTTGTCTAGGAAAAAGCCTATTTAGAGGCTTCTTTTAGATCATTTCTTCAGTGAGCCTCCAAACACCATGATTTTTTTGTGATTCGATTAGGGTTACATCAACATCTTGGAGACCAATTTTGGAGGCAGTTGGTTCTTGTTTGGGGAAGTTAGAGGGATTTAGCAAAAGTTTTTGCACAAATTGTTGCTAAATCACTCTAACTTCCCCAAACATGAACCAATTGCCTCCAAAATTGGTCTCCAAGATTTTTACCATGCCCTAATCCTATCACCAAAAATTCATGGTGTTTGGTGGTACACTACAGAAATGATCCCAAACAAGACTTGTTCAAGTCCTAGTCAAGGGAAAAGACTATTTAGAGTCTTTTTTGGGCTCATTTCTTCAGTGAGCCTCCAAACACCATGATTATTTTGTGATAAGATTAGGGTTACATCAATATCTTAGAGACCAATTTTGGAGACAATTGGCTCTTGTTTGGGGAAGTTAGAGGGATTTAGCAACAGTTTTTGCACAAATTGATGCTAAATCCCGCTAACTTCCCCAAACATGAACCAATTGCCTCCAAAATTGGTCTCCAAGATGTTGACCATCCTCTAAACTTATCACCAAAAATTCATGGTGTTTGGTAGCTCACAGCAGAAATGATCACAAAAAAGACTTCTTTGAAGCCTAGTCCAGGGAAAAGCCTATTTAGAGACTTTTTTGGGATCATTTCTTCAGTGAGCTTCCAAACACCATGATTTTTTGTGATAGAATTAGGGTTAAATCAACATCTTGGAGATTAATTTTGGAGGCAGTTGGTTCTTGTTTGGGGAAGTTAGAGGGATTTAGCAACAGTTTTTGCACAAATTGTTGCTAAATCCCTCTAACTTCCCCAAACATGAACCAATTACCTCAAAAACTGGTCTCCAAGATGTTGACCATCCCCTAATCCTATCACCAAAAATTCATCGTGTTTGGTGGCTCACACCAAAAATGACCCCAAGAAAGACTTGTTCGAGACCTAGTCCAGGGAAAAGCCTATTTAGAGTCTTTTTTTAGGATTTTTCTTCAGTGAGCCTTTAAACACTATGATTTTTTTGTGATAGGATTTGGGTTACATCAACATCTTGGAGAACAATTTTGGAGGCAATTAGTTCTTGTTTGGGAAAGTGAGATCGATTTAGCAACAGTTTTTGCACAAACTGTTGTTAAATCCCTGTAACTTTCCGAAACATGAACCAATTGCCTCCAAATTGGTCTACAAGATGTTGACTATCCCTGAATACTATCACCAAAAATTCATGTTGTTTAATGGCTCACAGCAGAACTTATCACATAAAAGACTTGTTTGAGGACTAGTCCTGGGAAAAGCCTATATAGAGTCTTTTTTGGGATCATTTCTTCAGTGGGCCTCCAAAAACCATGATTTTTTGTGATATAATTAAAGTTACATCAACCTCTTGGAGACCAATTTTGGAGGCAATTGGTTCTTGTTTGGGGAAGTTAGAGGGACTTAGCAATAGTTTTTGCACAAATTGTTGCTAAATCCCTCTAACTTCCCCAAACATGAACCAATTGCCTCCAAAATTGGTCTCCAA
>JAWWEG010410877.1:0-14588 GCA_035582685.1 Amphiuma means | reverse complement strand
TGTGTGTGTTAATATGTGAATAATTGTGTGGATGTGCGACTATGTGTGTCATCCTCTCCCCTGCCTCCCTCTCCTCTGCCATGCCTCCCCCTCCCTTTCCTCACCCCTACCCCTGCCTTCCTCCCTTCTCTTCTCCCCTCTCCTCTCTCCTCCCCTCCCTTTCTCAGCCCACAGCTTTCCCCCTCTGTCCTCAGTAACTCTGCCTTCGGCAGCCCTCTGCACTGCCCTCATGTCACTGTGTCATCTCGCCCCCACCATGCTCCCTGTGTAAACCCCGCCCCTCATGTCCATTTGTCTCCCTACTCTTCCATGTGGTGCATATGTACTATGAAAAGGACTGAGTGCATGTATGGGTAAGTGTATGCGAGTGTCTGTATGTGTGTCGTCTTCTGCCCTACCCTCCTTTACTCTTAGCTGCCTACCCCTCCTTTACCCTGCCCTCGTCTACTCCCATGTCACCTCACCCCACCATTTCCCTTATGTCCGTGTGTAAACCCTACCCCTCATGTTTGTTTGTCCTCTCCGCTCTCCCTCTTGGTGCATGTGTACTATGAGAATGACAGTGCGTGGGTGACTGTCTGTGCTTGTCCTCTGCCCTCCTCCAACCTGTCCTGCCGTCCACCATTATAAATACATGTATTTCACTTGGCTGGTCCATGTCTGTAGCTGTAATATCTTAGAAAAACATGTACGTATACAAGTTAAAACTGGCTCCCATTGCCCAGCTGCCTCTTTTTACCACACACTGTACCAGATTGCCCAGATGTCTCTTTTCATCTTACACAAAGGCTCTGCTGTCTTGGCTTCCTTTTCTGAGGGGGAAGGGAAGGGAAGAGGAGGGAAAGGCAGAGAAGAGGAGAGAAAGGAAGGGTAGGGAAGAAGGCACTCAACCCACTATCTCACCAGCTAATAAAACATTTGGCAGGGGTCACATGCCCATCAGGCCACTTATGCAGCTGTCTAGGGCACCTAAATTTTCTTAGAGAAAACATCAGTGTCTGGTTGTATAGCTAAACAACAGGAAGGGAATAAGGTAGACATTGCCCTGACAAGTACACCAAAACTTCTGCACTGTGACTAACTATTTGGTACCCCCGATGTACCAACCTTATAACCAGAACTCGGGGGAAATGGGAAACAAGGGTCAGAATCACATGGCAGCACAAAAGGTCAGGGAGTAAGAAGCAGGGACAGATAGCAGGATAAGAGTCAGCAAAAAGATACAGGAAGCAAATGACAGGCGATAGGGAACAGACAACAGAGTAGGAATCAGAGTGGGGTGACAAGAAGAAAAAGCAGAGGTAGTAGGGCAAGAACCTGACAGCGGGAGCAGAAATCAGAAAGCAGGGAATGGAGAGAACAAATAGCAGGGGATAGACAACAGAGCAGAGCCAGGAAGCAGAATAGAAGTTAGAGAGCGGAAAGCGGGAGACAGACAATAGGGCAAGGGTCAGAGAGCAGGAGTAAGGTCAGAGAATGGAAAGTGGGAGATAAACAATGGGGGTCAGAGAATGGAAAGCAGAAGAGATAACACAGTAAGAACTGGAGAGCGGAACAGAAGTCAGAGAACAGAACAAAAGTCAGAGAGCAGAAAGTGGAGAAGGAGCAGAAGTCAGAAAGCAGGTCAAAGTCATAGAGAAAGAAGAGAGCAAGAAACAGAAAAAGTTAAAAGCAGAAAATGAGAAATAGACAAAGGGATCAGAGTTAGAGAAGCAATGACTAATTAACCTGCAATATGAAAAGTGGGAGATGGATGATAGAGCGGGGGCAGGAGTCAAGAGCAGAAAGAAGGGAATAGATGACAGAGTGGGGACAAGCATCTTGGAATAGAAAATTGGTGAAAGACAAAGGAATAAGAGTCTGAGAATGAGAGACGAAAGATAGACAGAACAATATGGGAAACAGACAAAAGGACCAGAGCGAGGGAAGCGATGACCTGAAATAACCTGCAATAATCTGGAAAAGAAAGACTAAATGAAACAAGGGGCAAGGGTGAGGAAATGAAGGTCTGGAAAGAGAAACAAGGAACAAGCTAAAAAGAGCAAGGACAGGGAACATAGAGAGCACAAAAATAAACCTACCAGAAATACGGAAAAACGACAGCCCCGCAACAAAAGAGTCTAAGGAGGGAGGTGAACGCGGAGGGAAGATACAAGAACAGGGAGCTGGACTCGATCCCAGATGGTGATCAGCAGAAAACCTAAATACTAACACAAGGGAAGAAAAAGATCAGGAAAGAAGGGAGACTGAAGGATTCTAGGGTTAGAAGGGAACTGGTAGAATTACTGGAGATAGACAGACTAACAGAGGGCTGTTTGTAACAGGATATACACTGCTGCTTTAGCACCATCTTGAAAGTGAGGTCAGTCTTTATATTAAGGAGAGGTACCTGACTGGTGGTGAACAACATATAAGGTCACTGGCTGCCCTTAGTAGTCATTCTGGAAGTACTTTGGCAGAGCAGGGGAGAGGAGAGAAGAGAAAAGGGGAGAGCAGAGCAGGGGAAAGGAGAGAAGAGAAAAGGGGAGAGCAGGGGAGAGAAAAGGGGAGAGCAGAGCAGGGGAAAAACGAGAAAAGGGGAAGGGAAGACAGAGCAGGGGAGGGCAGCACAGGGCAAAGCAGAACAGGGCAGACTAGGGTACGCCCAGGCATTCTGAATGAGAACTCAGCAACTTGAAAGAAGGATTGGCATATCACAGCACCCATTGAATCCTTATACAGCAATAAGTGAACAAGCACTCACTATATAAATATGTATACAAACACACACATATATATGTTTATACACACACACACACATTAATCATAGCCTTATTTTTCTGAAATAAACACTGGAGACTCCATCTCCAGCTGGCTGTCCAAGGACAGGACAAGACCCGGACCATCGCCGGTACCCCTGGAAGGATCAGAGGCAAGACTCCTCACCTCCTAAACTCCCAAACGGCAAGTCACCAGCAAGAGAGCCTCACCAGAAAAAAAAAAAAAAGTGTACAGGATCCACCCTTGCCAGACCAGAAGATACTCACCTAACACACTCCACAAATGCTGGACCAGGACTGCAGAGCGAGGGAGCGACAGAAGACAAAATAAGCATGTGTGTGGGCAGGATAAATATTTTAGGGAAAAAGGGGTAATGAGCCTCACTTGAGCCAAGTCTTTTTGCCAGCCCCAATGTCCAGCCTAGGGATGGGCAAAATGTTTCCCTAGAGGGTGGAAATGGCCTGATTTTTGGTTTGCTATTTTTACAGAGTTGGTGCCATTTCTCTCTTCACCATCTGACAAAATCAATGACTGTTTCATCACAGGAAATTAGTGTTTTTCCATGGCATATTTTTGTTTTATTTTTGAAAGTACAAGAGAAAACAAAACACGAAAAAAAAAAACCAAAATACAACTATGCCACAAAACTCAAATTTTGTTTGTTAAAGAAAGATATTTAGCGAAATGGAAATGCTGCAAAGGCGCAAACAAATGCTGTTTCATGGATTTGTTTCACAAAATTAGTTTTTTTTTAATTTCACACATCCCTAGTTGGTCCCAAGCAAGGAGAACTGGCCTAACCTGAACTCATGCCTGTACTAGCCTGCCCATCTCTAATATATCATTTGTTTTGACAGCACCAATAAAAGAAAGAACTCAGACATGAAGTGCTACTGTACATAAAACTTATAAAAGGGATCATTATTATTATTTTTAACAGAGAATTTGAATGGAACATCAGGTCATGAGAGAAACTGAGAACTCACTGGTCGCTTTAATACAAAGCCCCCAACCCACTCTGGCCAGTCCACCGGATGTCCAGCACCGACCCCTTTAAACCCCCACAATCAACTACTGTACTGTCTCCCTTCCTTACCTTCTGGCAGCTTCTAAGAGCTTGATCAATTTATCTTCCAGATCTCTACGTTCTGATACACAGCAGTGCTAGGGTCATCCACCATCTTCTCTCTATAGGGATGGGCTGCAGAGAGGAAAAGAGGTGGTTAGTGGGATGCAGCGGATGAACCACAATGGACAAAATAAATCCGTTTTAGATTTTAATACACAGCCCTGCCAATGAGCCTCTATTCTGTATCACAGCATTTCTTGTATTTCGAGTAATGTGACCCACAAAGATAGCTGTCATGCACCTCTACTGAGCCCAGTCTAACTTGCAGCATCTCTTGCTATTTAAGTACACTGAGACCCATGCATTGTTGCCAATGCACCGCAGTTCTGTATTGTGGCATTTACTGCATTACCATTAGGGAATATCACAGCCAGCTCTGCTAATGCACTTCCACTCACTACACTGCAATATGAAGCACCTCTTGGATGCAGCTTTACCTATGCATCTCAATTATATACTACAGCATCTCATGCGTTTCCATTCCCTGGCTCTTCACCTTTCCCGGGGGTGTGGGGTGCAAATCCTGCAGCCAGCTTTGCCTACCCTCCAGGAAAGGATAACACCGGCCTCCCACTATGGTCCATTCTACCTTTAGTCTGTTCTTAAACAGCCATACTTTCCTAACACTGTACACAGCCGTCTCTCAATTGGGACTTCCGTGCCCCTTGTATCCCGTTATAGACCTATGTAAGGCAATATCACCCATTCTTTCTGTATTACAGATTGTTCTCTGTCCACCTCCACCGAAGCCATATTCAGGAACATATGGGGCTTTCACATACTGCATTCCTTTATCACTTTAGCCGTCTTCACAATGTTCACGCACTCGTGACAGGCAAGCCTCCAGCATCTCCAACTACTCACTGGCACTGCCCTCTTTCTTCACTCGTGTCCCATTATCCACTCTAAAGTTTGCTCTGTTTCAGCCCAGTGTAGTGTTAGCGTCAAGGCCGGCACCAGGGAGTAGGTCAGGTAGGCAGCCACCTACCCTCTGGAGGTGGTGCTGGGCGGGTGTATTTCCAGGCCTCAAGGGCTGCAAATGTGCCCTTGGGGGAAGGAATTCTGCTTGGTTTGTCTAGTACGATGATTTGCATTTGTCACCATAACAGACAAAGCAAATGCATCTCAACCCCCCCCTCCCCGGCCATTCACCTCTCAGAAGGGGTACACTAGCCGGCCCTGGTGCAGCATTAACAGCTCTGTGTGTGATACCAAGGTGAAGAGAGGGGAGGACACAGACTTCAATGGTTTTATGCAATGCTGAACTTGCAAAAAAACAAGTATCAGGGCTCAACACCTTCCCTCAAGTTTGCTACCACCCACATGAATGTACGTGGATGGCAGCAACCTCAAAGGAAAATACCTGAGCCCCGGCACTCAACTATTTCACAAATGAAGCACCGAACAAACAAAACATCCCGTGTAGCCCCTCTATATCTGGGTGTCATGCACCTAAATCTTACTGCTTCATGCTAACATTACACCAATAATTAATAAATTCACATACAAACCACGAATCTGACAAAAAAATGTAAAATACTGTGAGGAAAAGCCTGTATATGGAGAAAAGCTCAAATAGCAAATAACACCATACCCTGATAGTCCCAACCTTACAGAAATGCTAACTGAGCGAGTTTAGGTGGGGGAGAGGAGAGGAGGGCAGCGCACGTGCCTGATGTAGTTTCGCACCGCAGGTGTCTCCTCTGTTATTTAGTGCTTTTAACCCTCCCCACCTGGCGGGTCTTCTGCAGGAATACTTTACCTGTAACCTTACCTTGCTAGCTTGATCTTATGCCGGTATCAGTTAGATACTGTACCTGCGAGTGATTAGGTGGCAAGCTTGACCCTGGGTAACTGGGTTAGTGACATAACATATATCCTCCTATCATCCTACCATGTCATCATTTCATCCTGTCATCATTTCCTCTTACCATGTCATCTTATTGTATCATACCATATCATATCATGTCATATTATGCCAGCAATATCTGTATCGGAGAGACAGTTGTATTGCTTTTGTGCCTATTGGATGTGCTTGTGCTAGTCTGGGTGATGCAGATAGATGGATTGACGGCATGATAATCATACAATACAAATGTATCAAACTCAGAACAGAGTGCCAGGTCCCCTGAAGTGATACCAACGGACAGTGCAATCCAACAGGGAAATAATACCTCCTTAATGCAGCTTTAGCGGAATGGAATGTTAGTTAGCAGTAAGGTGATCTATTGTAGTCAATGCAGATCAGAATAATGCCGCATATCCGAGGAGGAATGGGCTAGTTCCTATTAGATGTGCTTGTGCTAGGCTGCGTGCTGCAGATAGGTAGATTGGCCGCATAATGATATCCCGCAGTACAGGTGTGTCAAACCACTGCAGCATAGCGGGGTGGCATACTGGATGGTGGTGAGGTGATCCAATACGGTCAGTGTATTTCAAGTGATACCAAACCTAGTGTCGCATAACATAGTGTGACGTGGATAACAGTAAGGTGATCCAATACAGTCAGTGTAGATTAACAGCATAATGAAATCATACAATACAGATGTATCACCCCTACAGGAAGCCAGGTCCCCAATGGGTGATACCACTGGATAGTACAATGCAACAAAGCAATAGCATTGCGGAGAGGAGCGCTAGATAATAGTGGGATAACAGTGAGATAACAGTAGGTGATCCAATACAGTCAATGCAGTTCAATATGGTTTCAATGCAGGAGTGCTGCGGGCCCAGCCGTACGCTGGTCTTACCGTTACCGGACCAACGTTCCTCCTTCGCTCTCCTCCCTCATTAATGCGTTCTGTTCCTCCTGCGGGCCTTGTCGACTTCGCTTTCATTCTGTTGCTAGTTCTTGTTCTCCGGCTCGCGGCGCTGCTTCTGCCTTTCCCTCCTCTGACCTCCATTTCCTGGGGAGTCTCAGAGGGTGCTCCGAGACCTTGTCTGGTGCTATGCCCTCGTTATCTGTCCTCCTTCGTATCCTGCCACTCTTCTGTCACGGTGGTTCCTTCGACTCCACGTGTTCTCTCCTCCTAGGCCGCCCCTGTCTCTTGTGCTACAATGGGACACCAGGCGAGTTAAACACACTGAATGCACTAAACTTTTATTTCTGCTGTGTATAAATTGTTTAATAAGGAGGGACTGGTATGGCAGCAGATGCAGCTGTAGCTATTGTGATCAGGGTGCTTCATAACATAACATATTTACGCATACCTCGCCTGAGTACATACTGGGCGATCTAGACAAAAATGTTACTTTACTCACGGAGCATGCAAGGATGCCTCTTGTTATGTTGACTGACACAGAGCACACGCAGGTCGCCTGTGCAGCCAGTGCCAGGCTCAGACTGACTATATGGGTAGATAGGGCATTTACCAAAAAAATTTTTCTCAGG
This sequence comes from Amphiuma means, assembly GCA_035582685.1. NCBI lineage: Eukaryota > Metazoa > Chordata > Amphibia > Caudata > Amphiumidae > Amphiuma > Amphiuma means. The sequence continues at coordinate 7,308 of JAWWEG010410877.1, read as the reverse complement.
GCTGGTATGGACTGCTTTTTTAGAAGCAAAGTGAGTTTGCTGCTTTTTGGGGCCCATAACTATGTTATTTAAAAAAAAAAAAAAAATCACGTAATGGTTGCTGCCACTCGCCTATGTAGGCCACTCTTCCACCCAAGTGCTCGGCCTATTTTGGGTTACTGGAGAGCGCTCTGATCAAAAAGACTCCTCTCTCCCAGGCCTGTGTCATTACCATTTTGATTTGCCACTGGTCAAAACAAACTCCTCTCTCCCAGGCCTGTGTCATTACCATTTTGATTTGCCACTAGTCAAAACAAACACGTTATCACCGTTGTTCATAATGCATGCTGCCTAGGCTTCAAAAAGTCAATCGTTTCGGATTCTGCACAAATTTTTTTCTCTTAAAGACCTACTCACAACTGGCCAATAAACTGGTTCGCCCTACCCAGAAAAAAGGGCATTTGTCAGACTCCACACAATTGACTTGCGACATTCACGGGAGAAAAAAATAAATATTAAAAACATTTTTTTGGTTTCGGATATCAACAGACTTCGACGGATGCGGACTCTTTCGGCCACATCCTTCACCTCCCAGTGTCTGCGCAGTCTCCGGCAGTTCGTATCCCTTTTAAGCGTCTGCCCTGCTGGATTATTTTCTCAGGTATTTCAGTTCGACGTCGCATACGCACCTCACTGTCGCTAGGACCCTCGATGATGGGTAGCTCAGAAATTCTACCTTTTCTTCCCCCATTGCTTTAAGAAAAGCTCCCCTCCCCTTAAATCCGATTTTCTCTGTTGTTGGGGCCTTTTAAAGCGGGCTCTGCTTGTGAAATTCATTGCTAGGCAGATGCATTGAGGGGCTGCCGACTGCAAACGGTAGTGTGCGCCAGCAGTCAGCTGCCCCTATATAGCAATAAAGCACTTGGGAAGCAGGGCATTAATTACAAACAATCCCAGGTCCTTTTGCGCTGTGTCTCCACCTCCGCCCACCCGATATAGAAAAGTTGCTGCATACTGAGAACAAATCGGTAGTTAATAGTAAACTGACCGAGGAAAGTGGGGAAAGGGAAGCACAGTCAGGGGCGGATTGGTTCCAAAAACAGGCCCGGGAAAAAAATGAAGAGGCCCTCAGACTCTATGCGTGAGCCCACCTGGAGGATGCAGGCTAAACAAAGTATCATTCTGCAACCACATATTTACTGATGTTGCATGGGTGGATAATGAACTGTAAAAGTGAGGCATAAACAGTCCCTTCGTTTTAATGTGCGTTGGACCAAGCGAGCACAGCAAGTATGAGGGGGTTTGATAAATGGGGTAGATAAGAAGACAAATGTATTTTACAAACACAATTTTCCAAATAAAGTGGATTAAAAAAGCCAGGTGATTTAGAAATAGATGTGAGGGGAAAACTAGGTATACTCCAAAATGTCAGTCTGCCAGGGTACCTAGGTGCATCATTTCTCTTTGCCCATCAAAAGGGTATGCTAAAAAATAAAACATCTGTAGAATTTAAGTGAAAAACACTGCACACATCATGAGTGAGAAAATAAAACGCCTTCATAACTGCTAGTATTAAATGCTAGTAATGAAGTGCTGCTCTAATATTCCACTGTGCTTTTAACGTGATACACAATGTACCAGCTTGCCTGGGGGTTGTTCTACAAGGTTTAGCAGTAGTACCCACCACAGTAGGTAATTACAGCACCCACAGCAGGTTCAATATGACATTTTATGCCAAACCATCATATAAATCTGCACGTTGCAGTGCCATCAAACACTGCATGTCATTGCACCATTGAGCACTGTGTTGCATATGACCATAACGTGCCGCATGCTTTGGTGTCACAAACACCATTTCATTGGTTGACAAAACACAGCACATTATAGTGCCATATAACACTCCACATCACAGCAACCTAAAACACTGCCTGCCAAAAAAATACTGCACCATAGAGCACTGCGGCATAGCACCATAAAGCACTGCATGATATGGTATCAAAAACACTGCATGTCATAGTTACACAAAACACAGCATGCTAGAATACCATAAAACACCACATCACAGCACCATAAAACTCTGCATACCACAAAATATTAAATGCCACTGCATTATAGTATAGAATTGGACCATAAAAAAACTGCATGCTATGGTATCACAAATACTGCATGTTGTAGTTCTATAAAAGACTGTTGCCATTGCACCATAGATCACAGCATGTCACAGCATCATTAAAGAACGTACGTATGTTACAAAACCACAGAACACTGTGTCACAGCACCATACAACACGGTATGGGAAGGCACCAAAGAATATAGCAGGTCACAGATCAATCACTGTATGCCACAGCACCATAGAACACTGCATGTCACCCAACACTATGTCAAAAGGACCATAGAATAGTTTGTCAAGATGCCAAATACTGCTGGTTATAGAACATTGCACGTCACAGCACCATTGAACACTGTATGCCATGACACCAAAGAACACTGTGGGCCATAAATCACCGTATGAGACAGCACCATAGAACACTGTCAGGATATGAAAGAATACTGTGAGTTATTGTACATTGCTTGTCACAGCACCAAAGAACACTGTACGTAAAGACAAAAGGATACTGCAGGTTACAGAATATCGCATGTCACAGTACCATCTAACACTGAATGTCAAGACGCCATTAAGCAAGTCATAAAACAATGTATGTCACAATACCATAGACCACTGAATGTCACTGAACACCATGTCAAAGCACCATAGAACACTGCATGCATAGCACTATAGAATACTGTATGTTAAGACACCAAAGAATACTGAAAATTACTGAACCCTAAATGTCACAGCACCCTAGAACACTGCATGTCACAGCTCCCTAGAACACAATTTCAAGGCACCATAAAACACTGCATGTCATAGTACCAAAGAATACTACATGTCAAAGTGTCCTAGAACACTCAAGCTGCAGACACCATAGAATACTGCATGATCGTATGCTGCATGTCAAAGCATCACTGAACATTGCATACCAAGGCACCAAAGAATCCTGTGTATCATAGCACTATAGGATACTGGAGACCACAGCTAAATTGAATACTGCAAATCATCGCGCATAGCATCATACAACATTGCATCTCAAAGCATACTGAAGACTGGTATTCAAACAGATAGTGCCAGATGCAGGAGTGGACAGAATTGCCGGGCTCACTGAAGCATCATCATAAACCTATGTTGTTGTGCCACACTTATTTTACACACAGCACCTGACCACATATACCCAGGCTATTGCTAAGTATAACTGGGAGGTGAATACTTCCTTTGGAATTTAATGGATGTTTCGCAGCTTAATGCACTTACTTTAACATGAACTGGAAAAGCTCATAACTTCAGAAGTTTTATTTATTTATTTTGTGTACTAACAAGACCTCAGGGGCCATTTCTTTCTGTGTGCCCTTGTACAGCTCCCCTACCCTTTCTAGCAATACATCACAGCTACAGAAGCTGTCACTAACATGAAAAGGCACTGTGCTCACAACACAGCAAGCAGCAAATAAGTGTTATGAGCTGCATGTTTAATGTTCTGTGCATTGGAAGCTGTGTGTTAAATGTTCTGCGCATAGCGTATTGCAAGCTGCAGCAATGGAAAACATTTGGGTAAGCCAAAGCGGCTGATAATGTATTTACTTTGTTAATTGCCAACTCTCCCTTAGCCTGGACCCAGAAAAACAATGTGAAGGAGGATGCAGGATTCATTACCTTAGGATGGCGCCAGCGGAAGCTGCTTGGAGTTTTCAGCCAAGTTTACCATCATTAGACTGGGACAGGGCTGGGTAGTCTGGGCACGCACATTTGTCGAAATTATAAAAAGGGCGTCAAAGCAGTCATAGTTCAGGAGCAGCAAAGGCACGAGACAACAGCTCTTCCATGGTGGAGTGGGAAATTGCAGGAGCGTCATGACGTTCCTGTCAAACTCCTGCTCCACCATAGAGGAGCTGATTTGAGTGGCTGCAAGTTCTGATTGACTTTTGGGGCTGAAGGGGACAGGCTGCTTGATGACTGGCCAGTTAAAAACTTTTTTTTCGGTGCGATTGTGCATGGTCACTCTGACCTTTTATTTTAGAAAAACGTGCATGCATGCCACGCCACAAAAAAAAAAGTATGTAAAGACACTGAATCTGTCTACTCGGCGGCCGGCCCATTCACAGCATTCAACTCCAGGCCCTTCGGGAATTCTCCCGAATTCCCTATAGGCCAATCCGCCTCTGATGAAGTATGAATACTGCAAACCCAGCAGTAGGACCCAAGCACAAAAATCTTCGGAACTGATGTTAATATAATTAAAAAAAGACAGGCAGCAATTATAACGCCAATGTCTCAAAGAAATGCTCCAGGTTTTAAAGAAAAGATGAAGTTCAGCTTCAATAAATTGTTTTGCTCGCCCCAATGTATACATGTAAATGCAAAGTAAAGGTGGATAAATCCTACTGCACACCGATACTGAAATAACGAGATGTCATTAAAATGGAGAAAAAAAAGTTGAGAATACACTATTGGTTTGAGCATGATTGGCAGGTGGTGGAAAATACCCTCAGTTTAAGTAATGCTCAGTTCATTAAACTGTTAGGAAACATATGAACCTTTAATCGAAATACCGTATTCATTGGTTAGGTCGGCTTTATTTCACGCGTTAGGCTTGAGCAGTTTCATCCTCCACACATTGACCAGAGCAGGTGGCAGTTGGTCGATCCATTACGGGACCTTTTGTGTAAAGGAGTATGCTAACATAAAACAACAGTACCCTTTTCCCTATATAACGTCCCCCCGAACTAGAGCCTTGCCTTAACAGCTCAGATTTCGCAAACTCCAAGGAAGGCTGCCTCCACCGCTTTACCCAACACCTGCATCTCCACTCCCTTCCCATTTCGTGCTACTGCCCTATTGTTCCTTTTAATTTGTGATGGTCCAACTCACTTTGTCATTGTGCGTAGACTGAAAGATCAATTACAGATCCAGGGCCAGCGTGAACGGGTAGGTGGCCGCCTACGAGTGCACACCCGTCAGGGGGCGCACATAGGCCCATAGGGGGTGCACCTGTGTCCCCTAAGGGGCAGGTTTTGTGCTATTGCGACTTTAAGAAAAGTCACTATAGCACAAAACGGTGTTTAAACGCTATATACCCCACCTTTTCCCCATCATCAACTCTCCCGGAGGGGGCGCAACTTGCTTCGCCTACCCTCTGGGAAAGGCTAGCACCGGCCCTGTACAGATCGAAAACCAGACCCCAACCTGAAGGATTTGAAGTGCGTTCAGCAAAATATTACAAAGGAGCAGACATTGCCCTTCCACTGGTCCTCGTCTGAAATCCATCTGTCTCATTAAACTATGCAAAGAGTATTGTGAAAGTGCGGGGTTTGTGAAAAAGGCTTTCCAAATACACTCTCAAACACCAAAAACTCAGTTTAACCTAACAGTGAACAGGCCAAGACGGCAGAGTATATTAAAGTGAACTGCGACACGGCAAACAGAGGGTTGTGTGGATACTCTCTCTGCTGATCTAGCCTCCTGCAGAGTATAGTCTGTCCAAAGAACACTTCTGTCTCCTTTGCACTTATGACTGAAATACCTCTGAGCCAATTTGTGAAATACAGGTTTGACATAGTGCATAGAGGGCCTTTGCTCCCTCCCTGTTTCGCATCTTCTGACCAAAATAGCATTTTGACACTCTGTTGGTGGCAGCTCAGGAGGTGCAGTACCGGACTGTGCTTACAACTCAGTGCACTAAAATAGAGGAGATGTGCAGACAGTGTGTCACCCCCCCAAGATCAACATTGTACCTCTTCTGTATGCAACTATCTGCACTAGCTAGAATATACATGTAAGAATGCAAATTTCACAATTACATCGCCATAAAGCCTGAACTCCTCTGCCCTCTCTCAACACGTCTATCTATCCTTTCCGTTTACTTTTGCTTTTCAATTTGTGCTACCTAAACTCAGTTTCTCACAGTGAACTGAAAATTACAAATCAAATAACAATGAAAATCAGATTTGGGGTTCTTTTAAATCTATGTAAAAATTACCAGAGGTACTGTTCAATTGCAGAATGTATGTAAAAGACCCTGGGAATGCACTCTCAGCACGAGAATCTCATTTAAACTGACAGTGAAGAGGTCGTGTCAGCAAAACATATTCAACTTAACTACACCACCAGCAAACACAGAAAAAAAACAGCACTCCTGTTATTGCTGACCTAGCACTCTGGAGGGCAGAGCATGCCCTTAGCCTATACTGCCAGCAAAGTGCGTATAATATCAACTGTTATCTGTTCAACCTTTAAAAATAAAACACCTCTGAGTAAAGTTAGCTAAAAGTTTGAGCATAGTGCGACTTCGGAGTTCGTACCCCAATACACAATTTCTAGCCAGAAAAGCATATCGTAATTCTTGTGACAACTAAAGGAATTAAGTAGGGCTGTACGCTCCCTGAAATTTGGGTCCAAGACAAGCCAGAGACTCAAGTCATACCAGGCCAAGCCAAAGTCACTTCAAGCCAAGTAAACAAACCATAAGTTTTAAATTTTAAACATACGGAAACTCACGTCTAGCCTGACAAAGAAAACCGTTTTTGAAACTTTAAAATGCTTTCCCTAAACCGAACGTACCATTTGTGCTCTTTCCCCATCTGCCCATGTAAGAAATGTGAACGACAGCACAGCCTCCAATAACAAAAACCCATGCTGTTAAATGAAAAACGATGTAAAAATTACTTACCTGCTGGCACGTTATCAGATGCTGCTCCAGCTGCGGCCCTTCTGACTTCGATCCTACCGTTCCTCGGCACACGCGGACCAACGGCTCCTCGCCTCTTCCGACGCACGCAACGCAACGCAATCAATAACAGGAAGTCAGGCACCACGGTGCCTGATTTCCTGTTATTGATTACGTGCGTCTTGTGGTGACGCTAATAGCAGTAGCGGCAGACACGTCAGCTTGCTAAGCCCAGAGACTGGAGGGTTGCGCGGTAAGAGTGCCCTGGCTTCCTTCATCCCATTCTGCTAAACATACCGTTTTTATGGCTGGGTTTAATTGAAGTTCGATAGTAGTATTCCCCACTGCTTCTGCTCAAACCATTAGCTAACCGATACCGCTGGAAAGGCAGCCCAGGGGAAGCCGCGTTAACTGAGCCGAGGTTGGATTGAAGGCCACTGTGCAATGCTGCGTCTGTGTTAAAACAAGCATTACCATGCCAATCGTTTTCTGCAAAATGTATACAATTTCCATAAATCATGTTTACATGCAGAGAGGACTGCATGTAAATCCACAGCAGGGGGTGAAAGTC
>JAWWEG010399771.1:0-14650 GCA_035582685.1 Amphiuma means | reverse complement strand
ACCTACGAACCACATAATAGCCATAGAACAGCATCATCACCCTTAAACTTTTGCTCTTTTATTGATGCCATTTAGACTGGTGCCTAAAGGACTCTTTGTGACAAAAGACTCAGCTGGTAGAGGCTGAGCCTCACACTCCAAACACCTCCTAGGCTAGCAGAGAGGGGAACTTGGGGTAATCCGACTGGAATACCACTGATCAGGACCACACAATCACACTAGACACCAGGAAATGAACAGGGATCGTTAGTCTTCAACTCCCCAACACTCTGTAATAAGAAGAGACAGTCACCACAGTACAGATTTGAACACCCTTTATAAAAATAGAACCAAAGTGGTATCTTTATTAATGAGGCAAAAACAAGGGTGCTGTACAGGGGAGAATACGTTACAACCCACTAGAAATCAGGTAAGTACAAGTGGTATAATGTATTAGTAAAAGAATAAAAACAGAACAGCTGCCTAAACACTCTGGGGTGAAGAACAGCTTACCAAACAGGAGAGCCTGGGTCCACTTGTGAGGGCAGGTGAAGAACGTGAAGATCCAAGCAAGGTGGAAGGCAAGAAAGGGGAAAGAGAGAGAACCCACTTACAGGAACCTATATACCCACCCAGGGTCCAAGAGATATCTTGGTGATCTCAAGGGAGGGTCCTGCTGACCTCATCCACCCACTGGGAGGAGAGGCCCCCTCAGGTGGGCCAGCATTGGCTCACTCAAGGGGGACAGGAGGGGACAAGGACCTCACCCACACAAACCTGTTGGTGCCAAGGGGGAATTAGCATTCCCCTGGCGCCATCTCAGGGCAGCCACATGGTGACCACTGGGAACCACTAAATGGCTGGTGGATTACCAGTCTGATGGCTATGGACAGTGGGGGGAAGCATGCACAGAGATAGATATAGAGAAGGATGGGAGGGTTTGGTGAGGGTAACAGGGCAGCACCAGGGCTTGGGTGTGGGTGGCCATGTCTGCCATGATGTCCCTCTTTCAAACTACTTTGTCATGGTTCCCTTATGACACTTTCCATCCAGGGCTTAACTTACACCCTAGCCCTAGCATTCTGTCTTCCTGCATTGTGTTTATTAGCTTTTTGGTCAGTTGTATGCTGATCTGTGTACGGTAGTTATCCCTGACATTTCAAATTTAACATGCTGGACGAGAGGCCTATATCGCAGTGCATTCGGCGTTATAATGGCACTGAGCCTCAGCGAGGCATCTTTAATTTATTTTAGCTGATATTACACTAGCAGCATTATGACAAAGATCCACAGTGTGGCGCTCGACCAAATCTTATATATGCATGTGCAGGCTCAGGAATGTAGCCATGCATACATACGGTTAAAGCAGCCTGTCACAGTCTGTTACTTAATAGCACAATTGCAACACCCCAGACTATCACAGCAAAAGTTGTGGGATTGAAGCCAACTGCTGTCTTCAAATTGACTTCCGTTGTGTAATTTTTTTTTGTGACATATATAGTTCAATATTCCATCCTAGGACATAATTTTCTTTTTAGGATCAAATAAATGCATCCCGCCTTCTCCACATAAGCCTTTGAGTCAGCGCAGATTCCTTCATCTTGATTTTTTGGGACTGAATAAATACAGCCATCCTATTGTGTTGTCCAACTGCAGAAGCTGGGAACATCATATGGCTTTTGTGCCAGGCTTGGTTGGCGGCTCAATGATACATAGTTTACGGTTAGCAGGCCTGCCTCATTCAACTTGGCATTCACTTAGATCAGTAATACGAAAAAGACTTTCCTGCTGCCGCTGGTTTGTGGGTTTTGATTCTTTGGCAGCCCACCGTCCCATGAGCTTTCCAATAAGTGCAGATCTCTTTGTCATACTTCACAATGCCAAAGCCCCGCCTGCCCTTCCACAAGCGGTTAGTTACGTATCTCTCATAATCTGCTATCCTAGACAGTGGCCCAGAAAAACACCCTTTGTTATACAATTGGTAAATACATACATGCCATTGCAAGCTGCAGCATGTTTCTGTTTCACCTAATTTCTAAAAGTGAACATAATGTCAGTCCTTGTGGGTTTAAGAATGATGATCGCTTTGGCAATCGGCCCCTACTTTGCATTTTTCCAAAGGGACTCAGGAAGCTACTTAAGTTACACTGGGTCCATCAGCTGTCTCCCCCTACTTTCCTTTGGAATGCTTAGTACCTTCGTTAAATTCCCCTGATAATTGGGTGGAAAGTTCAAACGCACATTGCAGGAAAACAAAAGGGAACCCTTATCAGCCAAATCAAGGAGACAAAGGACTCCATGAACCTCCTTGATTGGGCCAATTGAACAGATGACGGCTTTCCCGCTGATGCTGGTTGTGCCACCTCCCCCATGGTGGAAGGTAACAGTGTAATTGCGTTGTCTGGCTTCTCGTCTTCTTCATTAGGGCCAATGACTGACATTTGCAGATGGTATTGTATGGAAGCCATCCATCATCACGTGTGGAACTGTGCAGCATTTTTCCACCCACCCACCGCTCCCGTACTTTGTGTCAGAAAGAAATACTTTATAATAACACAGAAAGGTGATGTCATGCCTTTCGTTTTTGTCTCTGCTTTTAAGCTTTGTATGTTTCAGTTTAGTTTTTGCTGTGAAGATCTGTGAGAGAAAGTTGTCCATTGTAAGTAGTTATAAATATACTCACTTGAGTATTTAATTGAGTTTGTATTCAGTGTGTTTTGTGTTGGGCTGCTTTTCATTTTAGTTTGGGCAGGAAGCATTGTGAGTGCATTCTTAAACATTCATTCTAGTTTGGCCCTTGGTATTTTCCATGGCAAGTGCCATGGAGAAGAATGTTAATATGTCATAATGGCCTCTGAGCTTAATTCCTTTGCTGGGTGGTTGACAGTTGCTTACACAACTTGCCGTTTCCCTGTTCTGGAGTGTTGTCCAGTCACTCTGTGCTAAATTATTTTGAGGGCCTGCTTGAAGAATTAAATAGCTGTAAATAGTGACATGCAGTGATCCTCCGCTGCGTCGCTAGTTCATGTAAGAATTGTGGTATTTTGTTTTCTGGTCAAGAGATACTTCTATTTGACAGCTGCATAGGCCAGCTGTTGATTACCTGTAAGTCTTGATATTCTTCAGTGCAGAGCAGTTTTGGTTTTCCAACTCCTCCATCTTGGATGTAGTGCGGAGCTGAGTCCTATGCGCATGCGCTAGCAAAAGTTTCTGGAAGGAGGCAATGACAAGGTGCTTGTCAAAGTGGGGAGGTGCTGCAGTGGCAGGCTGGGAACTTGGCTCACATAGGAGCTTTTCACAGCTGATTTAAAGCAAAGATTTAAGTGGTTATTCTCATGGTGACTTGCCAGTATAATTGCAAAGCCTGTAGCCACTGTTTGTGTTAGCAGGCAAGTTGCTTGCGCTAGCTGTTTTCAGGAAGTGTCTCAATTTAAGCTGGCTGTTCGCCTATTGTAGTTGGGGGCTGTTTTTGGAGTTTCATTGGATTGACATTTTTTTCAGTTCTGGGAAGAGGATTGTGACTAATTGGAAGATAAGAAGTAAGCAGAGAAAAAGGTTAATGAATCAGCAATGATGCCATTCTCCCACTAGCTAATGTCACGTTAGCAGATTATCCAGCTGGGTTGATGAACTAGTTAACCAAGAGACAGCAGGGTTTACCACAACTTAGATCAAACCAGGTAAACATTAGTTCCACTATCCATAATGCTAGTTGAGGAATTTCCATAGCCGAAGTTAACTGTAGTTTATCATTACAGGAGCTCATCTGAAGACTCACTGGAGTATATTCAACCCAGAACTGCCCATGTGAAGGTTAGTCAAATTGCATTTTTTTGGTTTACAGAAAAAAAGTGTCAAATTATTGTAGTAGTCATTCTAGTGTACTAAAGGAAACTTGTTCTTGTTTTTGTGTGTTTTTGCAGCACTCCAAAAATTCCAAGATCCCTGCTGACCCAAAAGAGGAGGTGGCAGTTCCAGCCTGGTTTCATGCTCAGTCCATTAGCTGGTTGAGTTGTGACTTGGCTGGAGCCGTTTGTCATCGAAGCCTGCGTGCATCTTGTACTCAGTGGCGAATTGGCTCCAAAAGTAGGCTGGGGAAAAATACTGGTTGACAGGATCGATCTCAATTTTTTCATGCACTTTTTTCTTTCCCTCATAATCTTACATAGTGATCGGATGATCCACAGAGCTAGGAGGAGGCATGAGGTTACCTACTGTGAAAGAGAAGTGAGAGTCTAACCCCAACAAGGAGCAGTGGTATTGTCTGTGTATATGCATGCATAGGTTATACTATCAGATTTGTGTGCATGTACTAATACTCATATTATGCATTCTCTGCTTGCCCCACACTTTTTTCTCCACATCCTGAACATTCACCCATTACTCCTGAACAGTTCCTACTTTTCCTCTCTGTCCTCTGCTTTCCAGTGGAGGCCCACTCAGGACAAACGCAGGCTCAATAAGGGCTTTGAGGGACAGGTCGTTCGGGAATTTTCCCATGTTCCCAATAGGCTAATCCGCCACTGATTTTATTTTATCTCAGAGTTGCACCACTTAATGACAGAACACACACTCCCTTAAGGTATGACACACAGCATAGCAGTTACTCACTTTCTGCCTCACAGTCACATGGCACACCACCAAGCCCAATGAATGCACATGGGTGATGTGAGCACCATCACAATTGTGAATATGAACTCAATTACTATTATGTCAAGTGTGTAAAAAAGAAAGATTTTATAATAAATAATACAACGCCAGGCATGAGGTTCCAGGAATTACATTTTATTTATAAACTAATGGGAGGAGCAAATGAGAAAGGGCAAACATTTACTCTTCACAAAAATATTACTGGGAACAAACTCAAAACGTTACTATATACATTTCTTTTACAGATAGCATATGGAATTATTTCTTTGGTATTGTACTTATTTACAGTTTTGCAAAAACTACATATAGTGCTGAAAAATGTTGAAAGAAAACAGCTTTAACTTCAGGTAATGGTCAAAATGAACATGCACAATAACCAAAGTGGTGTCTCAGAACATATTTGGTAAATCTACAGTATAAAAGGAATCATACTTCTTCAATAAATCAGTTATACATACAACTGTACTGTGAATGCATATCAAAATTCCATTTGATTTAGCTAAAAAACTATGAAAAATCATCAAATATTTTTATCATCAATTGACTGGAGGGACCAAAACACACCAATATTCGTATCACATGAATACACACAATATACTGTATTCTGACCACACCACAATATTCTCAAGTAAAAGATCATTCCACAAACATATATGGTTGTTGCTCCACAGATTTCAACTTATCAGTGAAATTTTGGCATGAAAAGCCATATCGGTGATGAGAGCAACATTACGTGATGTCTGCTGGCTGCGCCAATACATTGCATTCTACATTTGCAGCAGCAGGTGACTCCTTGTGGCGCTGTCAGTCCCTGAGACATGCAGCTGCCATTTCGGGCCGCGGGGTGTGTGCAAGATGAAGTGGCGTATGCACAGTGCTGTTTTGTGCTTGTACCCGTGGATGAGCTGACACCTGCACAGTATAGCGACTGCACCCGACAGCTCGTGCCATGTGAGCTGGCGCATGTTCTGTACAGTAGCCGCACCCTGGCCACATTATGCCACAGCAGGCACATGTGCAGCACGTGCGCAGTGCAGTCGATCTGTCAAAGGTGGGCTCCAGGTGTTGCCAGCTAGTGTGTTGTGGAGAAAGTGTGAGAGAAGGTGTGAAAAAAACTTTGATGGAGCTCTCAAGACGATGCAACACTGCTTGGATAATAGTTGGGCAGGTATGTAATTGGTGAATGTATACCTTGCGGTGGGCTCATGAAGCAAGGAAAGTGGCTGCTTTACGTAAGCAGAAGCAATAGTGATGTGACAGTTCTGGAGTGACGGCCGCTTTTTGTAAGTGTACTATTTCATAGGAGAACGAGTTGTAGGCGATTCAATGATTTCTGCTCATAACTACAGCCCTGTCTTGTAAGCGATGCGTAAGTTTGTCTGAGGGCTCTTGGGAAGTAGCACTCGAGATACTTAAGCCATAGTGATGTGACAATTATGGTTTTGATGTTATTTGTATTGGATCTCACTTGTAGTGCTGTTCCACAGTGCGGAGGGGCACCATTAGACGGCTGAGGGAACTGCGCAGTGCTAATCGGAAGCAATTGTGATGTGACAATTATGGTTATGTTTTTTATTCCATCTGTTTCAGGACTGTGCCCTGATACAGAGGAGCACTTCCAGCGGTGCCTGGAAGAAGGGTGTGAGAGCTGCGTACAATGGCCGCTTTGTGTAAGTGTACAATTTCATAGGAGAATGAGCTGTAGGCCATGCAGTGATCTTTGCTTGTCAGTACAGCCCTGCCTTGTAAGCAATACATAGGGATTTTATTTATGAGAGCTCTTGGAAAGTAGCACTCGAGATACGTAAGCCATAATGATGTGACAATTCTGGTTTTGATGTTATTTTTATTCGATCTCTTGCAGGGCTGTGCCGCAGTGCAGAGGAGCACTATTAGGAGGCCGAAGGAACTGCACTGCGATAAGCAGAAGCAATTGTGATGTGATTATTATGATTGATGTTTTTTATTACATCTGTTGCAGGACTGTGCCCCGGTACAGAGGAGCACCGTCAACGGTGCCTGGAAGAAGGGCGTGACCTGCATTAGATGGCTGCTTTGTGTAAGTGTACGATTTCGTAGGAGCACTCAAGATATGTAAGCCATAGTGACATGACAATTTTGGTTTTGATATTTGTATTCAGTCTCTTGCAGGGCTGTGCCACGGTGCAGAGGAGCACCTTTTCATTTGGAGAAGAGGGGACAGCAACGACGGCTGCCTTGTGAAAGTAAAGTGGACAGACACTCATTTACGAGGCACCCCTCCTCCCATGCAGTGCCTCTACCTGTCGACATTGCCCGAACCCCCGACGTTACTCGACTGTCACAAGTTAATGTGTGACCCAGAAGCTGAGATTGCATGATCTCTCCTCCCCCACCCACCATTCTCAGAAGTCTCAGTGGCCTACACAATTCTGTGCCAAACAGGCAGGGCATCCAAAATGTGAATGTTGTCTCCTTTCTCAAATTGCAAGAAAACCTCTTGTCAAACACGTACGTAGCACTAACAGTGTACGTATGCTTCTGTGTTTTTTGCAGGCAGAAATGGAAAGCATTACAAATACTTTCAAAAGGCATTCCCCTTGAATACTGGGACCACGAATGGCCATGACCAGAGACATTAAAGGGACTTCTGGAACATTTTGTTTATAGGATGTTGTATGAAGATAGCCCCTTTACTGTCAACAAAATTGTTTGGCGATAAGTCATATCATGTCACTGGCCATTGATCTTCTTCTCATGATTGTGCTTATTATATTTAGTATGTATATACACAGATTAATGGATGATATTCATAGATACTTTTCCCTGCTTTTTTCTAGTGATCTGCTTGCCTCTCCCAAGGAAAGTGTGTTTAGTATGTGTACACACAGATTAATGGATGATATTCATACGTACTTTTCCCTGTTTTTTTTGTCTAGTGGTGATCTGTTTGCCTCTCCCAAGGAAAGTGTGTTTATCATTTGTACACACAGATTAATGGATGATATTTATACATACTTTTCCCTGCTTTTTTACTAGTGGTGATCTGTTAGCCTCTCTCGCTCCGCCCACCTCACTCACAAAGTGATCTGTTAGCCTTACATTCATGGAATGATTATCTTGTTTGGCCTTCTTGGCAGCCCCGTTCCCCACCCTTGGTCTTCTTTTAACGTTTCTTCTGCCACCCGCTGGAGTTGTGGATGCTCCTGTGGTACAACAACTTCTTTTCATTGTTCACTCACTGCACTTCAACGCCTCTCCTGCTCCCTCCCACCTCAAAAGAGGTACTTTAAAGGGAGCCCCACATTCCCTCCTCCACTCCCACTCCCGTGCTGTCCCTGAAAAGTGCCCCCTAAGTTGCCGGAGTGCAGCTACTACCTGCCAGTGCCGCAGTCCGGCTTCAAAGCCATCCCTCCACCTCATTGCCTCTGCTGCTCCCTCCCACCTCATTCACGTGGTGATCTGTTAGCCCTACATTCAGGGAATGGTTATCTTGTTCGGCCTTCTCAGCAGCCCTCTTCCCCGCCCATGGTTGTTTACATTTACAGTTAGTGCAAAAAATGTTCATAATGATTATTATAATGGAAAGATTGTACTACCAAATAAAGTGTGAACGATACATATATAAAAGTTTCATGACACTTCCAATACCTTCATAATACTTTTAGAATATAACAGGTTTCTAGTTTCAATTGATCAAAATGCAATTTATAAGAAATAAATGCTTGTGATTTTAAAAGAGAACAACTGAATGTTCATTTGCATTTTATTTAAAAAAGTGAGTTTTGCATTATTTCTGTATACATGGTTTCATTTGCATTCTTTCAATATGTCTAATGAGTTTGACAATGTTTACAGTGGACTTGGCTATAAATAAATTGAAAGTTTTATGTGGAAAAGACTCCTGGAACAATCATCCCTAATTTTTTGCCCCCTCCCGTATGCTTTCCTCCCTCCATTTGCGTGGGTCACAGACACACCAGTTCATTGTAAATCTGCTTGCTTTATGCGCAAAGTAGATTTACTAAAAAAGGTTCTTTTACTGTGTACAAAATCTTCAATTTCATATCTTGCTCCACAACAAGAGGTAAAAATTGCATAACCATAGGTATGCACTCTAGGTACACACCTCTGGTACCCAGTGACAATGCCCAAAAGGCATTGTCAGCGGTGCCCAAAAAGCACGTGTGAATGTTTTGTCCAAGGTCCTCTACTAAAATGGGGTTCTGTGCTGGTATCCATTTTACTTAACATGCTCTTGGTGGATATACCACAAGTTACACCAAGGTCAGAGCTTTTCCACTCACAGTTCAGTTCGCTCCAGTGACCTCTTGGCTGTTTGTTGGCACTGCGGTTGGACCACAAGGCAGCCTAATGGCAATGGAAACAAATTGTGATCTCAGGTCACAGGTTTTACATGCAGAAAAAAATCAAAATCCTGATATACGTATGTGCTGGGAATGGTTCATGGTTTACTGGGACATGCGGCACATTGTGCTTGAAATAAAAGTAGAAATGTTTTAGCAGTGGACTTGAAGCACTTTGCATACCACTATAAACAATACAGTTGAACTTGCTTTTTGTAAAAGAAGGCTGCATGTTTAAACTTGTTAATAGTGTGAGGATATTTCTTTACTTTTACAACAGTGAAACATGCCACACGTATAACAGCCTTGCCGATAAACCGACAGCACTTTTATTTTGGGCTCACACCTGGGGGGATGGCTCGTATCGTAAATATAGCCTCACAATGCTAGTTTGAGGAAGGGCCGTGCCAAACCACAGCAGGAAGAGCCATTGTATGAGTCCTTTTTCTCCTTGAATGGCTGGTAAGCATCCCATTGTTTATCTTGAATGCACATTTGCAATCCCAACCCACTTCTCCGGGGAATCACACAAGTGCCCAGAACATTACACAAAAGAAAGAAGGGCAGGTGATGGACTCAGCTGTTAAGTACGTATTAAATAGCTTCCCAAGGCCCATTGGGAGAAAAGTGCAAAGCCAAAGCAGTAGAAATGGCTACACTGCAGCTTTCAGTGGCAGTATGTGTTTATCACACGCACGTATAACAAAAGCTGCTGTACTTGGGCACTGTGATTACATATGAGTGAGATTACTACTATCGGGTCATAAGAACTGGCCTGTGTGAATACCAATTTGAATGAGTAATGCAAGTTAAACAGGGCCGGTCTGTCACTCATAAAAACACATCCCTGCCATATGATGTTACAAGATGCTGCTGAATGGATCTGCTCTGATTCGAATGCTCATGGGGGTGGTTGTGGAAGTCAGGCTGCACTTACGTATGTGGTCCATGGGATGACAGTGCTAAAAATAAATAAATAAATAAATTGGACAATGAAAACATTTTAGAGACAGCAGGTGTATTCAATCCTGCGCCCCTTGCTATGGTAGGCTGGGGCAGTCACATTGTGCTATTTGAGAGCAAGTTGTGACAGGCCGCTTCCACTGTATGTATGGCTATATTCCTGAGACTGCAAATGTGCACATGGGGTTTAGTCGAGCACCACCGCGTGGATCCTTGCCATAATGCTGCTAGGATTATATTGGCTAATATAAATTAGATGTGCTTCGCTGAGGTACAGCACCATTAAAACGTCCATCGCAACAGCAAAATTGGTCTGTCACCCAACACATTAAATTTGAAATGTCGGGAATAACATCTAAAACTATCAAGATGGCCAATGGAAAGATGGCAATTGTTTTCTAACTATGGAAATTGTTTTCTAACTATGATGTGATTTTGAGTGTTGATGTATGGTAAGTATAAATGTAACATTTATTTTGGAGATGGCGATAGTAAGGAGAGCGTGTTTGTCTGGATGGAATTACTAAAGCGTAGCGTTTCAATGAAGCAATTAGTTACATCTATTCCATTATGTGGAAACGTAGAAACAGGATAAATAATAGAACTGTGGATGGACAATAAAGATCCATCAAGGCTATGTGCACAATCAGTGTTTACGTATATCTCAAGGATGGGATATGTGAAAGTCATCTACAAGAACGGTATAATCACCATCTTTTCCTTGTTTCCTTTTAAGATGGCTGACGGAAAGATTAGAGTGGGCGATCAGGTGATGGTGACTTTTTAGTGGTGATAGGCATGATTGCTGCGCATGAGAAACGGGTAAAGTGGTAGTATATTAAGCCCAAGAGAAATGGCAGCATTTTGAAATGCTGACTCAGGACGTATACTTGGGACACAGAATGAAGCAGGTATTGTGAGGTGGTTTGGAGTGTGGAATATCAATTTGTGATGATTGATGTCGTAATAGTTTCTGAATTTTGGTGTTTTTTTGATGTTGCCGTTAATGAAAGTGGTTTTCGGACAGAGACGTTTAAATAAGGACGAAGATATGGATCGCAAGTAATGTGTACAAATCGCTGTGACTGGCAGTTACATATTTTGATGGTTTAGGCAAATGAACTATCCATTATTGATTATAGGTTTTGTTTATGAAGTTGAAAAGCTTATGAATACTGTCTTGTTTAATTTTTTAATGCATTAAGGGAGATCTTGTCTTTTGTATACATTCTTAGTTGAATGCAAAACCATAAAATGCATTAGACGGAGTGAGTTGATGTGATAAATCAAGTGATTTAATGGATGGTAAGGATGTTAATATACAGAAAAACAGTTTGGGTTGGTGAAGAGGAAGTGAATTGATTTATTGTTGTGTTCTTGGCAGTGTGCAGTCGTTTGATAACGTAATTAGACCTTTGATGAACACAGATAGTGTGGTTTTGGAAGTGAATGTGAACTCAAATTGTGTAAGAAAAATTGAAATTGCTTAAATAGTTGAATTGAAGATTGAGGAAGGATTAAGAGTGAAATATATTTATCTTTATTGTGAATGAATTTTTAGGCCCAAGAAATAATGAGGGATTATCAGGAATTTTGTAGTGGTTGAACAATCAGCGGAACCGGATTATTGAGGAACAAAGACTATATATTGAAATCAATCTGAATCATAATAGGGTAAGAACATGTTAAATTTTCTAATAAGTGTTTTTAAGCTTTAAAGAAGGATTTTGGAATGATAAGTATTTTCTTTTTTTAGTGAATGCATCTGCTTAAGCCCAAGAGAAACTACAGATCCCAGGATTGTTGAAATGAGGATAACAGAATGGAGTTTAAGTAAGTTACGTTGGTAGATGTGAGGGTGGCACTCTGAATATTAGATATTCATATGTGTGATGACATGAGAAAAATGGTTTTGGAATATGGATTAAAAGTGCAGGTATATTAGTCTCAATACCCTGTATGCATTACATTTAGCACACTAGGACACTATTATAAGTGTGTGAATTTTCTATGAGCATTTAGAATAAGGGTGTTTGTGCCTACGCACATCTCATAGGAATTGATTGAATTGTTAGACATGCTATTAATCATATATGCATAATTTCAGATGATACAGAACAATGAAGTTTGAGTAAACTTGCATCAGCTGTTCTATGGATCAACATAATATGATGTTTAAAAGTATGTTTTTCTTTCATCCTAGATGTGACATTTGAGGGACCTAATTGATTGTGGAGTCGGATCCTTATTAAATGATATGTGTGATGTATTGACTGTAAACCTGATGAAGGCTAGTGAGATTAATCCCTTATAGCCGAAATGTCATTTTTATTGTTCTTTAAATAGTTTTAGATGATGTATGTGTTTGTGGAATAATTTACTTCAGAATATTGTGGTGTGGTGAGAAAATGGTATACTGTGTGAATGCATGTGATGTGAATGTTGGTGTGTTTTGGTCCCTCCAATCAATTGTTAATGATAAAAATGTTTGATTTTTCATAGTTTTTTGGCTAAATCAATAAATGGAATTTTGATATGTATTCACAGTACAGATGCATGTACAATTGATTTAGTGAAGAAGTATGATTCCTTTTATACTGTAGATTTACCAAAATATGTCCTGAGGCAACATTTTGGTGATTGTAGTGAACTCTGCAGGTGTTTTTTGTATGCAGATTAATCCTTGTGTTTGTGGGTGTGTGTGGCAAAATGAACATGCATCATATGTATTTAACCATCAAATCAGTTTTTATTAAGTGCCTAGGACCTGATGCCCCCAGAATCTGATGGCCCCCCAGACATAGTCTTTAAAGGGAGGCCCCCAGGTACAGGAATATGTGAAGGTGGGCCCATACATAGCCTTTAAAGGAGGATCTCTCATGAACAGGAAGAAGGGCAGAGGCAGGCCCCACCAGATATAGCCTTTAAAGAGAGCCATTTAGGTACAAGAAGAAGAAGTGTTGGGATAGCCCAAAACACTTTAACCAGGGTTAGAAGAGAAGATACTGGTGGCCAGTGGGGTATTGACCCAGCTTATGGCACCTAGGGTTGCCCAAGAAACCTTGATGCCCACAACCTAGATGCCCTGGTGAACCATGCTAAAATGTTGGAGGAAATGCACCTAGGATTGCTCAAGAAACCTTGATACCCACATCCTAGATGCCCTAGTGAACCATGCTAAAATGTTGGAGGAAATACAGAGAGAGGCACCAGATGTTGGCTATACAAGGAGCCACAAAACCGGGTCAGGTCAGAGTTACAGGAGAAGCATTGGTGGCCAGGGTTAGAGGAGAAGCCATTAAACATTATTTTCTATTCTCACTTTAGAAATGCTTTTTCATTCACTTTAGAAATGTTCTTTCAAATAGTTGCAAGTGTTTTAAATGTGGGATAACCCAAGAAACCCTGGCCAGGGTTGGAAGAGAAGATATTGGTGACCAGCTGAGGACTGTCCCAGCTCACAGCACCTGGGATAGCCCAAGAAACCTTGTTACCTGCAACCCAGATGCCTCACTTAACTATGTTAAAAATGTTGGAGGAAGTGCAGAGAGAGGTGCCAGTTGTTGGCTATACAAGGAGCCTCAAGGGTTGGGTCAGGGATAGAGGAGAAGACATTGAACATTATTTTTCTACTCTCACTGAGGCGGTATGAAAAGCCCCAGCAAACCCACTTGTCTTCTCTTAAAGCCTGATGCTTTTGAGACTTGCAAAATGAAAAATGTTCTGTTTTCTAGCCCACAACCCAGATATGCCTCACTGGATTATTTACAAGCCATGCTTACATCTAAAAATCAATAGAGGAGGGCATTCCCATATAAAAGATGAGAAGAAAAGACTGGGAAGGGGGGGTTTGAAGTTGGTATGGAAGGCACCAGTAAATCCACTTGTCTTCTCTTATAGCATCTTGCTTTACCGGGGATAGGAGCAGCAAGCGTAGAATCATGTAACAGGCATCCTGATTTGCGACTCAAACTCACGAATGGTGGGAACCTAATCACTGATGTTGGAAACAACGGATTGCCCTGTACCAAGTAGCTGCTCACTGGGCACTTTTTTGCAGAGACCGGCTCCTGGCACCATGTAGCACAGTGAACAGGGGATGGGAGGGAGGGCAGGCAGGTCGGGCTGTACTGGTAGAGGGACAAGCAGGGGAAGACAGGTTTGGGATTGATGAAGCTTGACATGAGAGCACAGTGCAGCAAGCATCAGGGTGATATGGGGCACAACAAAGCTACTGAGGACTCAGGAATGATACTGCTAGGATAGTATGACTCGTGCTGGACCTGCATGGGGACAGGGCTAGAGACCAGGAACAGGACCAGGGTAAAAGGAGGCTTTCGGGGAGGCCATGTTTAAAGAGAGGAGTATAGGTTCAGGAAGTGGGGCTAAGGTTAGGAGAGGCTAGCTTAAGGAGAAGCTAGGGTTAAGAGAGTCTGAGGTTAGGGGAGGCTAGGTTTAGGAGAGGCTAGGGTTAAGAGGCTATTGTTAAGAGACTAGGGTTAGGAGAAACTAAGGTTAGGAGAGACTAGGAGAGGCTAGGGTTAAGAGAGGCTACGGTTAGGAGAGGCTAGGGTTAGAAGAGGCTAGAGTTCGTAGAACCAACACAGAACAACAAAGGGGCAGCACTTCGGGACCACCTACGAACCACATAATAGCCATAGAACAGCATCATCACCCTTAAACTTTTGCTCTTTTATTGATGCCATTTAGAC
>JAWWEG010388667.1:0-14681 GCA_035582685.1 Amphiuma means | reverse complement strand
GCCACCAGCCAACCTTACCTCGATGTCCCGGGCAAGTGAGTTACACTTGTCCGTCCGAGGGGAGACAATTTATCCCTTGTGCCCTCTCCGATTTACAGTACACCACGCACCATATACAGCGAATGGTGCGTGCAAAGCCAATTGATTCACCAGACAAAAAATCAACAAATCCCAGGATTACAGTGAAACAGAAATGCTGTAGGGCAAATCCCAACAGCTGTCCAGCCTTATACATTATCCTGAGTAAGAGGGAGGTTTCCTCCTCACAACTACCACCCAGTCTATGTACTCTCAGGATCAGGGTGAGTGATGTCCAGTCTTGTACATTGTCCAGAATAAGAGCGAAGGTGTCCTCCTCACAACTACCACCCAGTTTCTTCACACTCGGGATCGGGATGAGAGATGTCCAGCCTTATATATTATCCTGGGTAAGAGCGGAGGTGTCCTCCTCACAACCACCACCCAGTCTATGTACACTCAAGATCAGGGTGAGAGATGTCTAGCCTTATACATGGTCCAGAGTAAGAGTGTAGGTGTCCTCCTCACAACTACCACCCAATCTCTGCACACTCGAGATTGGGGTGAGAGATGTCCATCCTTGTACATTATCCAGGGTAAGAGCGGAGATATCCTCCTCACAATGACTACCCAGTCTATGTACACTCAGGATCAGGGTGAGAAATGTCCAGCCTTATACGTTGTCCAGAGAAAGATCGTAGGTGTCTTCACAACTACCATCCAGTCTCTGTACACTAGGGATCTGGGTGAGAGGTGTCCAGCCTTACACATTATCCTGGGTAAGAGCGGAGGTGTTCTCCTCACAACCACCACCCAGTCTTTGTACACTAGGTATCGGGGTGAGAGATGTCCAGCCTTGTACATTATCATGGGTAAGAGCGGAGGTGTTCTCCTCACAACCACCACCCAGTCTATGTACACTCACGATCAGGGTGAGAGATGTCCAGCCTTCTACATTATCCTGGGTAAGAGCGGAGGTGTCCTCCTCACAACCACCACCCAGTCTTTGTACACTAGGTATCGGGGTGAGAGATGTCCAGCCTTGTACATTATCCTGGGTAAGAGCAGAGGTGTCCTCCTCACAACCACCACCCAATCTATGTACACTCAGGATCAGGGTGAGAGATGTCCAGCCTTATACGTTGTCCAGAGTAAGAGCGTAGATGTCCTTCTCACAACTACCACCCAGTCTCTGTACACTAGTGATCTGGATGAGAGGTGTCCAGCCTTATACATTATCCTGGGTAAGAGCGGAGGTGTCCTCCTCACAACCTCCACCCAGTCTTTGTACAGTAGGTATCGGGGTGAGAGATGTCCAGCCTTGTACATTATCCTGGGTAAGAGCGGAGATGTCCTCCTCACAACCACCACCCAGTCTATGTACACTCAGGATCAGGTTGAGAGATGTCCAGCCTTATACATTATCCTGGGTAAGAGCGGAGGTGTCCTCCTCACAACCACCACCCAATCTATGTACACTCAGGATCAGGGTGAGAGATGTCCAGCCTTATACATTGTCCAGAGCAAGAGTGTAGATGTCCTTCTCACAACTACCACCCAGTCTCTGTACACTAGGGATCGGGGTGAGAAATGTCCAGCCTTATACATTATCCTGGGTAAGAGTGGGGGTATCCTCCTCACAATCAGCACCCAGTCTCTGTACACTAGGGATCGGGATGTAAAGAGGACCCCAAGTCTATGATAAGAAAGAAACACAGATGATGTCAGACGAACAATTTTATTTCAGAAGTATACAGCCGGGAGGTCAGGCAATCTGGAAGACCACACTGAGCTCAACGCGAATGACACAAACATGGGGTTAAATACCACCTATGACATCAGCAAAAAGGTGGGCTATCTAATAGAAAGAACAGCTGTTAATTGGTACATTTGGACAAACATTTGTAACTCTTTTTAGGGGAGGTGTGGTTGAGTAATGTACAAGGCGAGAGCTGTAATAGGATTGGGCAATGGATATACACATCTCATTGTGAGGCCCTGTAGAACCCTGGAGAATTCAACAGCCCCCTAAGTCACAAGATAATTTTCTTAGTCGTAGACAGTCCCTGTCCTTGGAGGAGGCAAGTAGACAAGAGAATTGGAATAATCCGGCCTGAACTACTAAGTGCCGCACTAGCCCGAACTTACGACCTAAACAGATCTCATGGGCCCTGGTACAGAAGCGATATACTATGCGCAGCTATACATGCTTATGTTAAGAGAAGTGACTACAGTAATGGATAGGTATGGCCTGCTTATAGATCATTGGAAATGTATAATTTTACAGTGCTCAAAATATATGCCCACCGGGAACAACGTCCTTCATTAATGGCATAGCTTACACGGGGTCACTAAAGATATGTTGATAATGGCATATGAATCAACACTTAAACACGTGTACAGTCTTGTGATTCAAGTACATCAATCCCAATTTTCCTTACGTCCCCTAATTGTGTCAGCAGTTTATGTACACTGCGGATCACGTCACTGAGACATGAAATATTGGTATGTGCTTTTTCCAATACAGCACTGTCACAACATGTTAAATTCATTTATTCCCACTTTTTAATGTGTATGTGTGTCTTAGTGTCTGTCTGTGTTATTGTGCTAGTTCTCACAATCTTTATTATCATCAGGAAACGGGGTACCAATGGCTGAACACCACTGTTAGCAACACAATCAATAATAAATGTAACCACTAAAAAGAAAATACACATGATAATATCTATCACAGAAAGTCCTGCTTTATGTAGTGAACACAAGTAGTGAGGAAAAAATGAAAACACATATCATCATTGTAATATTTGATTAGAACAACCTCTGCTAAAGCATTAGTACATTAGTTCTTTCAAATCATATGTGATGTATAAAAGCTGTGTGTAATATGCTAATATTTATTTAATTCACTCCAACTTGTATTGCATAAAAAGCCATCAGCAACTCTACCAATCTCTGTATTGCCTAAGCCTATCTATTGTGTGTGTATGGTCCCAGTTTATCTAATGGGTGCATTTCATCCCTCTTACTGCAGCCCTGTGTGCTCGGTGTCTCCACCTAGCAACCATAACTGTGTCCTCCTCTACAGTCCCCCCTCTTTTAGATGACAAATCGTTGGCTAAAACTTTATTTCTCCTTTCATATTTTGATACCCAGACTCTCAGAATGTTCTCCCACTTTCTGCGGCACTTCTTGATGTAAGTCTCTGGGTCACATGGTAGGAAATGACAGTCTGCATCCCCAATCTTATTGATATAGGCTTCATCATAGTCCTCAATGTTCGGTGGTTGATGGAACTTTATTCCTGGATAGAATTCTCTATGTATGAGGACCATGGGACCAAACAATTTTGGGGCAACGACCGAAGGAGTGCACTGGTATTTAGTCTCAACACAGTCAACATTCTTGTCTTTGTATACATTTTCCTGCACTACCCCCAAAAAAGACGCCATACACATATCAGGATCAATAAAAACAAGGCACAGACCAATATTATTTTCAGGGTCTTCCACCCCCAATCTGAGAACCACGAGAGGAAACCAAATGGGTTGTTGTCATCTGTGATACTCCCTTGCTTTTCCATCAACTCAAGGAGGTTATTAATCTCTTTAATGGCCATTGATAAGCTACCGCTGTCTGCGTCATTTGCGGGAATGAAGGTGAAACAAGATGGCCCTATGTGGGTGCAAAAACCCCCCTCTTCGGCAGTTACCATATCTAGAACATACCAATTTTGCAATATGTTCAATCTAATGGCTCAAAGTTCCTCACTTATGGCACTGAACCCTTTATCACTGGCATTCGCTAATTTCAGCAGCTCCCATCTTGTAATCTGCAACCACTTTTGATTGGAACTTGCCTGAAGTGGTGCAAACAATGAGGCGAAAATGGCTTCTGTTTTGCTGAACAACCTGTACTTGCATGGAATTTGCGCCAGCCTTTTCATGGAATCATCAGACAAGTAGTTACTTCTCTGACACATGCGTCTGAGCTGTAGAACTTCATCAGTGAACTCCTTCGTAACATTCTTCTCCTTGCTACTTCGTAGAAGTCTTTAGCTGGAATGATCAGAGATGGGGTGTGCAGGGTAATAATGGAGCAGACGCCACCCCAATTGGGAGGAAGCTGCAGGTACGCTTTCTCTCTGCAAGCCCAGTAGCAATCCATCAAGGCACCAGTGCCTCCCTTTAGGTCGACTCTATCTACGAGGTACTTGTACCTTCTATTTTTCCCCAACATTACGGTCCTGTTGCCTCTAAAACACAAGGATAAAGAGGAGATGTTCAAAACTTTCAATGGTTGTGTCTTGTCAGTCATCCATGTCAATCGGGCTGCATTTTGTTGCCACACAAGAGTGCATGATTTCAATGTATGCCCTATACTGTCCTCTCCTTGCTCCCACACCCTCTTTGCAGTGCACTTACCCTCGATCCTTCTCCATTTATCTTTGATCACAGCTGAGCCCTCAAAGTTCAACATTGAGCATATGTCACAATTCTTATTTGTACTGAAACTAATACTTGGAATGAAATCAACAAAATACCCTTTCTTCTGCACATCTTCCTTCCACTTCTCGTTCAAGAGCCCTATGTCCCTTTCTATGTGTGCAATACGTTCTTCAATCCTTTCTGATACTAGTTCCCCTATGGCATGTTTATTGTCATACACTTTAGTATTCACAAGTGTTAACCCTGCAGATATATTGTATAGCTGCACCTGACCTTTTATGCGACACAAGTAAAGAGACACCAAACATTGAGCAATTTCTTCTTCCACTTCATCTGCAATATACAAATGCGATGTTTCAACAGCATGAGGAAACAGAGAACAGATAAAGCAAGATGCATTTGACTTTTGCCGTGCAATAACAGTCATGTTAATGTACCAGCTATTATGCATTGCTGCATGCAGCTCCTCTATCTCTCCCGATACATGTGGTGCTGTTAGAAAATATCTTTTAGTAACATGAGGCGGTGCAGCTGCAGAATTTGTCAGAAGCATATGGGCCACAGAAAGTAAGTCAGGCACAACAAAATATATGATAAAAAAGACAGTTAGTGCTGCAAGCGAAGTTATTAAAGTCACAAAGCATTTCCCCCCCCACTGGAAATAGCTGCATAATTAAATGTGCTTGTTGATCTGATAATAATGTCATTAACCTCGTCAACCCTTGCATGGGCTGGCAAAACATTTTTTATACTCTATTTCCTCACATTTACTTGGAGGCTGTCGAGGTTTGCATCAGTGCTTTTTGCGGGCGCCTGAATTGACTTCATTGTGATATCAGTAATCTTCACGTAACGGTGGCAGTCTCATTGTGTTGGGGTGTTGGGGCTTTTCTGACGTCAGAGAGATGAATCCAGGCCTTCTTTTCTTTGATCTTGACAACAGTTGGTGTTGAAAAAATAATTTTAAAGGGTCCTTCGAAACGCTGATCATGCCATTTGCACAGAAAATTCCTGAC
Source organism: Amphiuma means (assembly GCA_035582685.1). Taxonomy (NCBI): domain Eukaryota; kingdom Metazoa; phylum Chordata; class Amphibia; order Caudata; family Amphiumidae; genus Amphiuma; species Amphiuma means. The sequence continues at coordinate 9,202 of JAWWEG010388667.1, read as the reverse complement.
AAAAACAAAATCTCCAGGGACTAATTGCAGCTGTTGCTCAGTTGGCGTGCTTCCAGTCTTATTTTCCTGATGGGGCCCAAGCTGTTGAGAAATAACTTTAATGGAACGGGTTAGTTCCCTCAAATACCCCAGAAACTCCTCCCCCAACACTTGTGCACTTGTGTGGGCATCAGACCTGGTACATATTGGGGATAAAGGTGCATGCAGATGCCTACCAATAACTATTTCATGAGCTGTTAATTGGTGATCAGAGGCCGGGGAAGTACATAGGGAAAACAAAGCCAGCGATAAGCAATGAAGCCATCCTTTGTTTAGCATTTTGCAAAGTTTAGCAATGTTTTGTTTTAGTGAACTGTTCATCTTCTCAACTATTCCATTCACCTGGGGGTGATAGACACAACATAACTTATGTTTCACTCCTAAAATAGCACATAGCTCCCTAAACATTTCATTAAAGAAGTGTATGTATGTATGTATGTATCAGGTACTTATAGAGCGCAGCTAATGCCTTCTGGCTTCTTGGCACTGGGAGAGGTGGTGGGAGGTGTTCCACACTGGGGGATGAAGGAAGGTGTGTTACTGGAAGAGAAAGGTCTTTAAGTTTTTGTAGAATTTCATAAAGGGAGTCAGTTGTCTCAGGACGAGAGGCAGGGCGTTCCACCAGGTATGAAAAGGATCTGCCTCCTGCTTGCTCTTTTTTAATCTTTGGAACCGAAAGTAGCAGTTGGGATTGAGATCTGAGGGGTCTGTTTGGGGTGTAGGTTTTTAATCTCTGGCATATATAAGAGGGGCCAATCCCCCAAGAGGTCTAGTATGTGATGCACAGAATTTTTAATCTGATCCGGGCTGCCACCGTTGGCTGTTATTGCTTCTGATTATGTCACAAATGCCCCATCTACAAAAAACCTCCCTCACAAGGAATTTTGCTGCATTCTTAGCATCGGGATTTACACAGGGCCCTACTTCTATCCATCTAGAATAAGGACAAACCACAACAATGAGATATCTGTAATTCTAACATCTATTTAGCATGTCGACATAGTCAACATGGAGGTGTCAGAACGGACCTGTAGGACGTGGTAATGTTGCTCTCAATGCTCGTGCTGTAGAATAGTTTTGACAAACTACACAATTCGCTAAAAGTCCATCAAATGTTCTTGCAAATTAGGAACAAATGAATCCTCCTGCAAATCGACTGCTATCTGTTCCCTCTAAATGTGTGTGGGGTAATGGAATTGCTCTAGTGCTACTTGTAACAATTTTTGTGGCATCACCTCTTTGCCAGTGCTATTCTGACACCACACTAAATCTATTGATGAAATGGAACATCCTCTCTTCACCTACAAGTCCTTCTCTTGATCTGTTACTTGTGCTTGTAATTCGATAACTTGTGTAATGGCTAGTGCATTAAAAGGTGTGTTAATGTCCCTTTCAAGCAACACTGTGGTATACTCGTTTAACAGAGAAGGGTGAACCCAATTTTTATCCAATGCTGTCATTCATGCTGCCTCTTTAGCAGCAAGGTTTGCTTCATGATTTCCCTGTGACACAAAATCTGTCCCATTAGTGTGTGCTGCGCACTTAACAATGGCAACTTCTGCTGGCAACGCCAGAGCACTTAATAAATTCTCAAGTAAAAAGGCATGCTGTACTGGGGTCCCATTTGACTTAACAGATCCTCATCTCTTTCACCTTGCCAACCCAGAGTGGACTGCCATGGTAGCATAAGCAGAATCTGAATAAACAGTAACTCTCTTCCCCCTAGCTAAATGTAATGCTGTTATTAACATAACCAATTCTTCAGCTTGTGCTGAGTTGTGTGGTGGGAGGGGTACCTTCACCTGAACTTGGATTGAGAAACCATCAAATTCCACAATAGCTGCTCCACTGTGTCTTACCCCAGTTTCCTGATCAATTGTTGATGATCCATCAATGAATAGCACCTGTCCTTCCTCTAAAGGGTCTTCACTCACTTTGATAACATCACTGTCTGCTTCTTCATAGTTTGCACAATCATGAACTTCCTCATTTTCCTGCACTGGTTGAGTCAGAAATGTTGCAGGATTCACTGTGTGACATCAAACTTTATTACTAGCTGGATTTAAGATGATAATCTCATACCCTGATGCTCTTTGTGTCGTCAGCGTACCTTTTGATTTCTCCAAGACTGCAGATAGGGGGTGCTCTACATATAGAGTAACTGGACAAGCATTGTTGTTATGGTTGACTTTTCAATAGCAAATGCTGCAGCTGCGAGTGCATGTTCACATGGAAAGTGACCCTGTATCACAGAGTCCAAGATCCCACTGTAATATCCATCTAGAGGCTTATGTCCCAAATATGTCTTTTGTTTCAACACTGCAGTCCTTAACTGTCCATTTGAATGTGAAAAAATATTAAGCATTTTGTTATAATCAGGTGTGGCCAATACTGGGGCATTACATATTGCCTTCTTCAGCTCATGAAAACACTCTGTCATTACAGTTGTCCATTCCAAAATCTTATCTTTCTTCTGTGCCTGTTTTAGAGCCTGCAACAAGGGATTGGTGTAACATGAGTAATTAAAAACCCATGCTCTACAATAATTGCACAACCCTAAAAGCTGCTGCATTTCCTTCACCGTTTGTGGCTGTGGTGTACTGCTCACTGCTGTCGCTCTGTCAGGCGTTATGTGCCTGCCATTGAGAGATATTATTTGCCCCAAGTACACTACTTCCTTCTGACTCTACTGCAATTTGGACCTGTCCACTCGATACCCTCTGTCTGCTAGCGGTATTAATATCTTGATGGTGTCTTGCCTACACAATTTCTCGTTCAAACTACACACAAATAAGTCATCTGCATACTGCAGGACGACACTGTTGACCTGTAAATTAGTCAAATTCATTTGTAGGACTCTGTTGAAGATGGTAGGTGTTTCACAATAACCTTGAGACAATCTTGTATGTTTGAACCGGAAATTCCGGTATGTAAAAGCTGTCAAATACTGTGAGTCCTCGTGTAAGGGAATGGCAAAAAATGCATTCTTAAGATCTATGACACTAAAACATGTGGCATCAGGTGGGATTTTACATAATATGGATGCTGGATTTGGGACTACTGGAAACTCAGCATCTACTATTTCATTTAGGGGGTAGAGACCTTGGACCATCCTCCACGTCCCGCCTTTCACCTTTTTACCGTAAAAATAGCCGTATTGCACAGTGAAATAGTTTGCTATATAATGCCTTGCTCCCATAGAGCCGTTATTGTGGGATATATTCCTTCATCTGCTTGTTTTGACAAAGTATATTGCTTCACTCGAGAGAGCAGTGCTCCACTCTTCAGTCGTATCTTTACAGACTCTACACTTTTCAGCAATCCTATATCGTAAGGGCTTGTTGTCCTTAATTGGGATGGAACACTTTATAGATCCTGCAAAAAGTGCAGCAGAAACTTCTGTTCTAACATCATTGCTTGTGGATCTCCCCTTTCTTCTATTATCAATTGGCATGGTACAGCTATTGAAAATACAAGCTCCCCATCACTGTGCCATCGTAAAACAGTTCATCGTCTGATATGTCAGCTAGTCGCCGTGTGGGATCCATGCACAACATGGTAAGCCACTCTTTTCCCTCTTCATCTGGCCCTGTGAGTTAGACAAAACTCAAATTGTAATGACTGCCTCTAAATGCACAGTGCATAAAGCGTCATGTGGTAACTCATGTCCGGACTGTGTCCGAAATAAAAACTCAGCTGGCAGTCGCAATAACTTTCCCTCAGTTCCTGGCACTTATCCTAAAAAAATCTCCACTCCATACATAAAAAGATCCTCGTATTTTGGTCTTCCCGTACTAAGGTGCAGGCACACTGTGAATTGACTACAGTGAGAGTTCTGAGATAATGTATCCCTGGCATGGAACAAATCGTTTTCCCATCTTGAAATGTGATTGTCATATTTAGGTTGCTCATAAGGTCCCTTCCCAACAGATTTACTGGGGACTCCTTAGAATATAACAATGGAGCTTTAAAGTCTATGCCCCCCAATGGTCAAATCCACTTCTTTTGTAAATGGAACTCATTGCACTGCTCCAGAAAACCCCTGTGTTTCCATAAAATTTGATGATAAAGGGAACTTACCCTCTTTTACACAGGATTTTGTAGCTCCTGTGTCTATTAAAAAGGATAATTTTTTGGTACCCACCATCACCCCCACCCATGGTTCCATGTCCAGGTGTGTTGTGATTGATAGTACAGGACACACCAGGGAGATCTGTGGGCTGTCCTATGGCTGCACTACTACTCCCATGGGTAGAAAGATAGAGTTCCCCCTGTTACACTGGCTCCTGTATAATGTGTAACCTCCCCCTCGCAGGCACAGTGACCCACTGCACCTGCAGCGCTTTCACTTGTCCTACGTTGAATGCTCCATGTCCATTTGGTACCTGAGATACCTATATTTGTCCTGTGACTAGTGCCTGCTGCTGGGGCATACTTTGCTGTTGCACTGTCGATGTAAATGTTGGCAACTCCTGGTGCTGTATTTGCTGTTCCATTTGTTGTGGAGGCCCCTGAAACTGTGGTATTGCAATATTTTGTGGTGGTTGTGTGCCACTGAAAGGCATACGGAGAATCTGTACACCCATATTTTGTGGCACATAAGGTGCTCTTGGTGCACTATTAATGGTGTATCCCCTCATCATCTGATGATATTGTTTTAACTGGCACATATGTTCTAAGTGTCCCATTTTGTTGCAATACCAACACAACATCTCCGGGCGTTGTGGCATATTCCATCCACCCCGCCCCATACCTGCATTTGCTTGTTGGTGTCCTTCCATAGGGGGCCTGATTATTTCTTGTACCTGGTTGCCTGGCATTTGTTGGCCCATACTATTATCAACAGGGGCATATGTCTGCAACTGTTGCATGATATGTTGTTCCTGCTGTGGGCTTTGTGGTCCGTTTTGCTGCTATGGGCCAGTGTGTGTAGTAGCATTGATAGCTGTTACTATAGCTCCTTCCTTACTTAATTTAGCTAATTTTTTCTGAATTAATTTGGCCTCAGCTTTGTGTTGTTGTTCTAATCTATCTCTCATTTTTTCATTCTTGACTCGGCAAAAATGCACAATGTGCATTTGTATTTCGGGCCAGGGCTTGGCCTCAGTCCCTGCTACCCTATTTAATTCATATTGTACATCTGACTATAAGCCCTGTTTTAAAATGCTGTAAAATAGGATAACATTCTTATCCCACTGTTCTCCAGTCTCTTGTCTCCAAGCTTCCTGCTTCTGCTGAATATAAGATGCAAGATCATCTGTTGATTTCATAGATCGTGTCATAATAATACTCATATCTGGTCTGTCTGGGAACATACTTTGCAAAGTCTTCCATATTTCTGTTCTACAATTATTGAAAGGTGACCCATCCTGTGCTGTATTGTTCAAGGTAACCTGTCTGTACCCTGCTCTTTTCCATACGTCGTCAACCTGTTTACCCAAAACTGAGGCTTGCAGACTTTTCATGTCCTCAACTGCCAAGGTAATTCCAGCAGTATTCTTTTCAAGAGCATATATCCACTTGCCTGCCCCTGCTGTTAATGAAGACAGTGATTTCATTAAATTCTCTTTATCCATGTGGGGCCATGGAATATAGTGTGCCGCCCCTTGTCCTCTACGCCAAAGCAGTAATTGCGTGGCTGTGTTATTCCCTGCTGTTTGTCTCTTATTACATATGCTTCCCACACATCTAAACATTTTTTCATGTAATTGTAATCCTAAGAGGGATCACCTTCTTCATTTAGAATGCAATCTTCAGCCACCTTGATATGTTGTGACTGAAAGGATCCCTCGTGAGGCCAAGTGATCTTCATAGATAATCTCTTCGTCCATCCTGCTAAACTGTCACAAAATGGTGTGCAGTACACCCATCCACTGCATTCACCAACTATTTCCTTGGAAGTCATTTCAATGGAACTACGCCTACTTAATCGTACTTTGTATCTCTTCTGTGCTCCCTTTAATGACACCTTTACTTTCCTTTTACCTCTTACTACTGCTGTTAATTTGCGCGGATGTAAATTGTATCATCCCTGACTTTTTCCCCACCCCTCTTCTCCCGGACTATCATCTGAATCTTCTGAGTCTGAATGCTCCTTTCCTGTCTGATAACATCCTTCCCTCTGTTCATCACTTGTGACATACTGCATTCACTGAAGACGTCAACCTAAATGGTGACTGTTGTCGTCTGAGCTTGTCATTGAAAGAGCATGTCTCTATCACATCATCGAAATGCACTCTCGATATGTCTTCCCAATCTTCTACTGCTGTCCCTTTCTTCCTTGTTGCGCTGCTCCCACTTTCACTGTACCTGTCAGCTGACCTTGCTTTCTCTCGGCCTCTTTCCACTCGACCCTCTGGCACTATCTGGACAGTTGAAACTGCAACGGGAGCACTCTTCAACTTAAACAATATTTCTCCTGCTGTCCACTGTTCTGGCTGTGCATTAGTTCCCATAGCCTCGCTGCTGCTTACTGTACCAATGTTGCCAAGATTTGATACAGCACTCCTCTCTATGCATTTCAGTTCCACTTCAACTTTCTCGATTGCCTTTTTCAATTTCTGTTCGTATGCGCTCAACTTGTCTTCATATGATGAGGCTGACTTCACTCACTGCCTGTCTTTCACACTTTTTACTCTGCCTTTACCCAATATGAACCCCTCTTTCTCATTGTTCTTTTTTAACCACCGTTCATATGGCCCATCCATTGTACTCGCTGTGGATATTCCCTCAACCTGTGTTCTCGGAGTCACATAGCATACCTCTTTCTATTCAATGCTTTCCTTATCTTGCTTAAAGTCAGTTAGAAAGGGATTAGAAAGGGATTTGTGTACCTACGGCAGCTGGCTCTAGTGTATTCGGCAGTGTAGGATATAATCCATGCAAAGATTGCATTACTTTCGGTGCTTGATCAGCGTCATGATCTACAGGGGCCGTAGGAGTAAGTGGTGCACCCACATCTTTACCCTCTGTGTCTGTGTCACCCTCTTCTTCTCTTAATGCCCTCCATAGTTCCAATATAACTTTCCTCTTCTGTAGCTTCCTACCCCTTTGTGTTAGTGTTAAAAACCTGTCAAAGTGTTCTAACAAGTTTCATAAGTACCCTCCTTCGTCCACTTAAAGGTGGCATTCTCCTTAGTTCCCTTAACCTACTCATTGTGGTATTTTAAGAGCTTCTTTTTATAATCGGGAAAATTCTGACATAAATATTGTATTGGAGTCACCATGTCGCCACAAGAAACTGTCTGGAGCTCGGAGTAAAGTTCTCAAGAGGACACCACCTTTTCCCTTCAGTCGGCAAAGTTGTTAGCCATCACAACACCACAAGGGCTTGTCTGTACTTACTCAGGGCAAAGCATTATGCAACCACCTCATATGAGACGTCCCTTTACCACATTGACAGACAGTTGTGTCCAACACTCATGTTACCAACAAGGTGTCTCTTTGCAAACAGTCATGCTCTGACTTATCACCAAGCCTCGCAAATTAAAGGCAATGGTACTCTGTCCCCACATAAAATACAATAGCGTCTCTACGCTGTCACTCCATTCTCTCAAAAAGAGACTGGTGTTGATGGGAGTGGCACTATAGAGCTCATTGGTATATTGATCTTGCCCACATATTCTTTTAGAAGTAAAAAAAATCACGGTTATCTACATAGCAATTCTCGCAGTGTGTCTTCATTATGCCAGCACTGTCCACGTGACTAACCGTGTCAGACCTTCAACGGACAATTTACAACATCCCAGTGTACAGTAGAGCTGTGCACTGGTTGTCTTTTAAAAAATGAAAAAGGCCAAGTCTTCCCCATTCATCCCCCGTTCAATTTAACTTCGGCCGCATGCCACTACGGAGCTCTTTCATTCAACTGAAATTGTTTCAACAACACAATAACAGCATTAATAATTATACATCCCCCAATCAATAATAACTCAATAAAAATAAAAAATAACACAAACATTATGATAATATGACTTTCATCACTATGTACTCTTCCCGTGGTGTCCTGCACTAATAAGGGTATCCCATCCTAAAGGTGGTGAATCTTTAGGGTATCCATAAATATGGTGTGTATGCCCTTCCTAGTGTTAAAAAGAACTAGGATATCCAAATACGGCATATAAGCCCTTCCTAGTGTTAAAGAGAACTAGGGTATCCAAATATGGCATGTAAGCCCTTCCTAGTGATAAAGAGAACTAGGGTATCCAATCCTTCCTAGAGATGTCCTGCACCCGTCTAGTGAATTGTAAGGGGGGAGGGGTATACTTTATACTTTACATGTACATACTAACATCAACAGTGCACTTCATATTCTTTTTGCTTTTCACGTTACCATAATTATAACCAGTGAACGTGACTGCACAATTGTAGGTAGGCAGCTGCCTAACACAGGAACACATTTTTATTATTTCATTTTTTGCTGTTAAGATGAATGTGGCCTTCAGTAGCCAGCTGAACCACATCACTGCATAAGATAACAAGCTTACCGCGAGGATTCAAGAAGAAACAAAACTTGGTTTTATATTTTACATGCACAGACATAGACATCTGCTTGTAGAACCAAAGCAGACAAGTTGAAGGTCGCAGATGCAAGAAAACAGAATATCAGTTAAATGTTACAAACAGGCCTTCATTGTTTGAAAGGATAGGAGTTTCACTCCCAAATACACGCGTCCTATTTTACAAGGACACAGATATTCTGGAGATTAGAGGGTTGACAGTGACGTATGACCTAGCGGGAGGGAGGTGGCAAAAGATTCATTGCAGGCAAAAGCTGGAAAGATTTGGAAGGGGAGAGACAAGACACAGACGGCGCTATCTTCAAAAGAGCCCAAATCTCTAGAATATATATATTACCAATATATCTTGCTTAAAGTATAGTTTTAATATAAGGTTAGGTTATAAGCTGGTCTGGTGGCTTAGTGGACTAATGCATCCACTCCAGGGACCTATGTTTAACCTTGCGGTCACAGGTTCAAATCACAGCAGGTCCACTCAGCCCTTCATTCTTCCAAGGTCAATAAAATGAGTACCAGTGAGTTGGGTAACAATAAACATCTGTTACTGTATCAGCGCCTTGATACCCATGGGTGAGTGAGCGCTTTACAAATGCACATGTTATGTTATGTTATGTTATGTTATGTTATGTTATGTTATGTTATGT
>JAWWEG010377559.1:0-14775 GCA_035582685.1 Amphiuma means | reverse complement strand
CATACCCAATATCATTGGGCAGATGCCTTGAAATGCCAAAAGTCGTGATCCAGAAGTCTAACAGGGACAGAGTCCAGGTGAAGGGTGGGATTCTGGGATTTCTGCCAGTACTTAACCTTGTCTGAGGTCAGATGCTAGGACAGATGGAGATGTCTCAGTAGCACATGTATGTGGACATAGTAAGGAAGTCGGGATTGCTGAAAATTACTATTCATAAGTGGCCTTCCTGAATGTGGCAAACTGTATATGGCCACCTTACACTACTTGAAAGCAGCATACAAATAAATTGTTTTTCCAATTATTTCAGGTTGTTTGACCATCACAAAGTTACAGACTGCACCCTACTCTACTGATGTGTTTAACTCTGAAAACTGAGCTTCTTCGCCAGTGTAACAAGCTTTTGTACTTGGCTGTCTGGAAATTGTATCATTTCTCTCCACAGCCTTCTCGCATATACTGGGCTTGGTAGCAAGATTTTCTTGCTTCCATTGAAGTATGAGCAGACTAGTAAAATCTGCTGATTTGTACCAGAACACTTGTATTTTTGATGTCACTTAAATAGACATTTGTGTATTGCTAAATTCTGTTTTTGCTATGCACACTTTATAGCTGTCTGGTATGCCATAAAACAGCATAGAGAGTTTCTACCTAAAGCCTTTTTTCTCTCTGAGATTTATGGCCCTATGATTGCCATGAACAGGTGCTTGTCTTCAGGCCTGTGTTTCGATATCCTGCAGACTTTCTATTCTAACTGGGTATAGCAAATAAAGTGTGATGGCCTGGTTATGTTTCTATGCTGTGTCTATTCACAGACCTAAGCAAAATGAAGCAAAAAAATGTTTATCTTTAGAGGCCTAACTATCAATATGTATGTTACTGGTTGAAAAAATATATAAATCTTTGTTGAGCCATTAAGACCTATTCTGCTATGTAATGTTAGTAAGTGTGTATATGATGCTAGTAAATGTTGTGAAATAAAGTTTACATATGTGAATGGGTTAATGTCATCTATATAATAATCTCTCTAACTACTCTACCTACACCTCTACCAACCTTTTCAAATGAAACAGAAAACAGATCTATTTAGAGAAGCATTCAGCACTGTATGAGAACTATTTGGATGAGCCCGAACTAAGACAAAGGGGACCAGGCCTCACCAAGGAACAGTCACAACTTAAAAGCCATGACAAAAGCAAACAGATGCATCTGGAAGTGAACCACATCATGAAACAGCTAGCGATCAATCAATCAATCATTTATTTTGCACTTATGTTTACTCTTGCAAGTGCATACCTTAAGGAGCTAGCGAGGTATGGACACAATGAGCAATGATGAATAGTAGGAGAGCAGACAGGGGTGGAGGAGGAGAGGGCGAGAGAGATATGGGTGAGGAACGCAGAGAGGAGAGAGGAGGGGAGGCAAGGTGCCTAGTCTTTTGTCATGAATGTTTAGTTATGTACATCGCCTCCAAGGGGGCTTGCTGGTATCCCTATGATAGTCGGGATTGGGGGTAGTCGTCCTCAGCTTTCAAGTTCCTATCCATGGTCTCTCATTTTCAGGTATTCTTTCAGCTGGAGCTTGAAAGTTGGCTGCTTGTTGTTGTTCTTGAGGTCCTTGGAGATGGCGCACCATTTTTCGGACCTATTAAGCGGAGAGTTCTGCCTCCTACTCTCTTTAGCCTTGGGATGAATCTGTGCAGGGATTGACTCTGGGATCTTAGGCTCAGGAGAGTTTTTCTGAGTGGGATCCAGTCTTTTAGGTATTTGGGTGAGGGATTGTTGATCACTCTCCAAGTCCATTCAATTGTTTTCTGTTACTATTGACTCGATTTTGAGCCATCCTAGGTCGTCTCTTGCCTTTGAGAGATGGTCAAAGTGATTTAGGTCTTTTGTCATTCTTATTGCTATGTTCTGGGCTAGTTGCATGCTCTGTAAGTCTTTTTTGGTGGCCCCTATTAGCATGGAGCTGCAGTATGTGAGGTGGGAGATAACTAGTGCTTCTATCAGGGATTGTCTGTCTTGCTGGCTCAGCAGGTATGCAAAGTTAATGATTTTGTGCATAGCAAAGTGTGCTGCTTGGGTTGCTGCCTTGGCATGTGTGTCTCCTGAGAAGTTCGCATCTATCGTGGCACCTAGGCTTTTCACTTTGAGGGGTGGGCATGTCTCCGAAATCGGTAGGCCATATGTTCTTTTGGAGCTCATGTATGTTGTTTTGCTTTGTGAGGATTTCCGTTTTGTTCTTATTTAGTTGTAGGTAGTTTTCCCAAGAGCTTTTCTTCGATCTTCAAGCTGACCCTTCGGCTAGTCCACACACTTATGGTAAGTGTAGACTTGTTTACTCCTCCGCATTACTGAGGAAGTTATAGAGCCATCACTTGTTCTTCCTCCCCTTGTGATTGCTAATCTGATTATAGCGGCAATCTTGTCTCCCCCCCTGCATTCTCCCTGCTTGTCCTGATATTAGTTATTCTTACGCACTAAAGAACTGTAAGATAAGCTGCAGAGCAGCGTTACTTAATGTGCGCTCTTGCATGTCGCACGCTATTGATATTAGAGATTTATTAACAACCCGCAAGCTGGATGTTATTTTTATAACAGCGACATGGCTAACCTCCACGTCAGGAGCTGCTGTTACAGCAATGCTTCCTGAGCAGTTTAAAATTATACACCTAGATCGTTTAAATAAAAAGGGTGGAGGTGTAGCTATTTTGTTTAACGAAAAATTGAAATTTAAAAGAGTAAACCATTCACATAGGGTCCCTGCGGAACTTTTATTACTTACCCTACAAAATGATGCACAAACCAACATCCTATTTTGCTTAATTTATTTCCCCCCCACCCTGTGATTCCTCTCTGGGCAGTTCTCTATTAGATTTTATTGCAGAACTGTTACCGAAATATAATAGAATTATAATTCTTGGGGACATGAACATACAATTTGATTCTTTGGGGAATAAACAATCAAGAGAGTTTCTTGAAGGACACACCGCTTTGAATTTTAAATTTTCAGGTTCTAGGCCCGATGCACACAAAAGGGCATCAACTTGATGTTCTGATATCTAACTTTCCGATTCCAGACATCCAATTACCTTCCCCCTTACCCTGGTCAGATCATTTTCTTATTAGTTTTTCATTAGATTTTTCTACTCGTAAGTCTCATTATAAACATGACTGTTTTATCCCGTTCATGGGCCCAGATAGACTTTATAAAACTCAATAACCTGCTGGCATTGTCCACCTCTCTATACGAAGATATAGAAAACACTGACTCTTTACTCTGCCTATTAGATAACTGGATAGCTAGAGCAATAGATATAGTTACTCCTATTACCACTAAAAAAATCAAAGACCGCCCTCATAAACCATGGTTTGACTTGGCTTTACATACGGAGCGTAAACAATTACTAACGCTTGAGAAAGCCTGGCGTAAAACCTATTCCGCTCCTGATAAAGAAGAATATTTATCAGCCCGTAGGAGGTATCATTGTACTATATTGAGGGCAAAGAAAAAGTTTTTCACAAACCAAATTGTAACCGCCTCCAACTCCTCCCAACAGTTATTTAAAACTGTTCGTTTTTTGACATCAGAAGACTCAGTTAATAGTCCACCACAACTATCTCAGTCTCAGCTTAATGAATCAGCGGTTCATTTTAAAAATAAAGTTCAGACGATTAGAGATGCTATTGCTTCTGAGCATAACATTGCCCCAGTTCCTAGGGAAGCTTGTCCTCAAATCTATGGTACATTTAACTTCTTTATTCCTATAGACTGTGAAGAGATGAAGCAGATTGCTCTTGCACTTAAGTCAGGTTCTCCTGAAGACCCCTGTCCTCCTTATGTTTACCATAGAATATTGCCCACTATAGCCCCATTCTTAAATCACTTCATAAATATGTCTTTAATCCATGGCACCATCCCTGCGGCGTTAAAATCTGCATCAATCAAACTGCTTTTTAAGAAACCATCTACAGCTTTTGAGCTTTCTAATTTGAGACCAATTGCCTTGCTTAGATGGTTCATGAAAATTATCGAGGTAATAGTTATGAAACAGCTCTCTGGTTATATTGAAGCAAATGATTGCCTGTTAGACCAGCAACTAGGTTTTCGCCCAAATCGGGGCACTGAGACTGTCATAGCACTTGCTCAGGACACCTTATGTAAATCTGTAGACCAGGGAAAAGCTGCCGCGTTAATACTTTTGGATTTCTCTGCGGCATTTGATACAGTTGATTTTAATATTTTATTACATAGATTAATAGAGATTGGGATAGGTGGTTTTAAGATGGTTTTATTCATTTTTTACTGAGTGATCGGTTCATTTATTTAACAATAATTTTAAAACCCCCTCTGAGCCATTCTTTGTCGGGGTTCCCCAGGGCTCCATCCTTTCCCCTCTATTATTTAATGTTTATCTTCGTCCCTTACTACAGATGATTTCTGCTACTAATATAAAAATTTTTAATTATGCGGACGACACCCAACTTATTGTTCCTTTATCCTCTGATCCTGCTGCTGCCATTTTATGTAATAACACTCTAACTATTGTGTACCGGAGGCTTGGTCATAATTGGCTTTGCATGAATGTCTCGAAAACTGAGGTTATGGTGGTGGGTGGCTCCGTAGAACTCTGGACGCCAAACTACTGGCCCCAGTGTCTCGGACCTTGCCCATTTCTACCTTTACAGCTAAAGTTAACTTTAATTGCTGTTTTTATTTCAGCTTTTTTAGACTATTGTAATGTGGCCTTTTTAAACTTCCCTGATTTTAGAATGAAAATTCTCCAGAGAGCACAAAACTATGCAGCCCGCTTAATTTATAACTCTTCTAAATGTTCTCATGTCACTCCCTTACTTATGTCACTACATTGGCTTCCAGTTACATTTCTCTGTAAATTTAAAGCCCTATGTTAATGGCAGTGCACCAAAGATTCTGTCTTCCCTCCTAACCAAATATGTGCCATCCCGAACTCTTAGGTCACGAGATAACTTGCTCTTTGTTATACCCAGAGTTAGGACAGTAAAATTTGGCAATAGATTCTGTCCTTTTCCTTAGCTTCGCTTTGGAATAATCTTCCCCTAGATATTCGTCAGTCCCCCTCCTACTTGTCTTTTAGAAAAAAATTAAAGTCCCATTTATTTACTAAAGCCTTCGTTCGCTAGTACCATCCTGTCATCGCATAGCGCTGTGATATCTAATTGTTAGGTGGTAGTGCGCTCTACAAATGGTACCAGACATAGACATAGACATATTTCACTTAGGCATTTCTTTAGGTCGGACGGGTCTTGGCTAGATGTGTGGGTGTCAATAAGGATTTGAATATCATCTGCATGCATTTCGAATCATATGCAGTGATCTGAAATGATGGAGGCTAAGGGCCTCATATAAGCATTAAATAGGATCAGCGAGAGGGCTGATCCCTGTGGAAAGCCCCAGATTGATGCAGCTTCTGTGGTGGTGGCGTTGTCTGTCTTTAGCTTTTGAGCTCTATCCATGGGAATGTTTCTGACCATGTGAGGGGGGTCTTTGCGGAGTGGACCCTGGTGCTGAGAGATGAACAGTCAATTCAAGCATCACTGAAATCAATATACAATGAAACAGAAGACAGTAATAGTGCTCTGACGTAGCCGCAAGGCAACACCTATGCATCATAAAAAACACCTAAATTTATAAATAAATAATCTTGTCCAGTATTTTGGACTGACTGGAATGCTTTAAGAATGTTGCTTCCAGCGTAAAAGAAGTTGGAATTAATGCTTCAGGATTAATTTCAAATTTTATGCCCTTACAGTAGCAATAAAACGTGCAAATCATAGCATCCAGTGGAGTCCCATTGTCAAGGCAATTTGATCACCTTGTATGGGCAGGCGGGGAGCTACCAGATTTATATTCTTAATGCGAGGGGCTGGATGTGATTAGGTAGGTGTACTGAAGGTGCTAGTGTCTGGGAGGAAAACGCATAAGCGCATGGTTGGACATCCCCCCCTTTGTCAGGACCTCAGTTGCTGCACATACTGCTCCTCCATGTCATAGTGTGCGTGCCAGCCACGCTCTCGTCTTATATTCTGATTCTCCCCTTCACATCTCAGGAAAGTGCTGCAGCAATTGAAATTGGTTGCCAGAGGCAAGATTGGTTTATGCTATGTTACTCATCACCCATTGTTTCATTTACCCCTACGGGGCAACTGTGAACACAGAAGAATCAACCACAAAGCCTGCACATCACGACCTAGATTAATGGTATTCAAACTGTTGGTTCAGACCCCAAGTGGGGCTATGGAGAGTTGTCCGTGGAGCAGAGACGGTGTTACCATGTAGGCGAAGTAGACGGTCGCCTATCACATGGAGCTATTTGTTATTTTAGATCTACATTGTGTGAAAATAATTGAAAACATTTGTAGTTACGTCATTTGTGGGAGTCACCAAAACATTTGCTTTTCTCAGAGGGGTATCGGCATAAAAAGTTTGAAGATCACTGGTGGCCTAGATTCTTCTGTTCTTAGGTTCATACTAACCAAAAACGTGAAAGTTGAAATGGGATAATACGTGCAAGTGCTCCAAAGCCATGAGGCAACATGCTTTGCTCTGTAGAAAACAGCTGCAATAAAAATAAATGAAATATTTTTCAGACTCTGCGCATTTGTGGATTAGGCCTTTTGCTGCTATAGTGGCAGCGCGCGACCATTACTAATCATCAAAATGACTTAATTCGTAAAACATGACATGGCTCTTACACTGTGGTTCAAAAATGTAACAGGAGTAGAGGCCCAGGGAGAAATATTTACCGCTAGCTGTCGTACATCGCCACCTTGTGTACAGATATGTCTGTGCAGCTCGCCAATTCTCCCTGAGTCGGTTAAAGTTAACTCTCAGTGTGGCAGCTGAACATAAGAGGGAGCGTGTGCGTTTCTAGGCATCCTTTACCTGTAGGTGCCGGCCATAGGCCCTTTTCTTGCATTAAATGATCTATACAAGAAAGAGGTGATGAGTTCAGTGTTGCTGCAACCATGTCATAGTGAATGCAAGATGTGTAAACAATGGGAGAGTCTTAGATCTAAGCAGGGGTCAAGTGGATGGTGAATTTGGGCGGACGTGGTACCCTTGCTTTTTTTAGAGGTTAGACTGCACCCATAATAAGCCTATGCAGAGGCAGAGGGGACGCAGTCTGCCCTGCTGTCCACCTGCAGGTGATTTATATCATATCAAATTTTGAAAAATGTTACTGGTCCAATTTGCTTTCATATAAGTTTGTTATACATCAACCACAAACAGTTAAGATCAACAGATTATATGCATGGAACCTAATACCATTAAAAGCAAGTATGTTTTTTTGTGTGGGGAGAGGGGATTGGATAGTAATGGATAAACAGATGTGCTGCTCAGGGTGTAACTCTCCACTCGTCCACTTAGGGAACTTTAGGATATGCTTGCCTACTTAAATGAGGCTTTGAAGTCATTAAATTGTCAGAACAATGTTTACGGGAACTTTTACTTATTTAACTGATGTCTCACCCAGTGATGTGACATCTGGCGATGCCTCATCCAATGCTCTTTGAATTTTGCCTCGTCATCAATTATTAGAGCTTGCCCACATCTTTTTGTATGACTTCATCCCTAGATGTAAGGCAAACAATCTTCTCTTGCTTCTTCCAATATACCAAGTCCTACAAGTTACAAGATTTCCTTTAGTTGACCGTAGATCTTTCTTAGACATGTATGGATTGTAACAAGCCCTGTGATAGATAACTCAGGAATTCATCCACAACACTTTTGAACACTAGGCATAGAATCTTAAAGTGGATCAGGTTAACCCAGAGAAGCCAGTTGAGAAGTCAGTGAATATTTCTCCTGGCCTCTGTGACATGGTCCAAATTCCTCAGTCCAGCACTCAGGTGGATATTAGGATTTTACACTTTCTGGAGTCTTCCATTGTCCTATTTTGACAGTGCACCATGAAGGATATTACAGCTGTCTGTCTGCTAGGACCCCTCTAAGCCATTGGATGTTTTGTTTAGGGAGGAATTAAATTATCCTCATCTGTTTTCGGATTGCAATTACATCAATCATTAGCCCGATCAATCTGTTGATTCTGAGTTATCGTTTCATCAAAATGAGTTGGGCTCTTTTGACAATGATAACACACAGTCCCTATATGAGTGGGAGGAACAGTCACTTGGACCTGTGTGGCTAATTTTGATTTCGATTATCCTAAATTTATGACTTCGATCATCTTAAAATTATGACCTCTGTCTTTTGACCCGTTTCATTGGAATCTTCTCCTTCATTTAGCACAGGATATCATTAAAGAAGCGACTATAAATTTCATTAAAGAATGGACCATGTGTAGGATGGACAAGATTAAGAACAGGTTGTTAAATGTGAAATTTATATGATAGAGCTCTGAAGTGGCTGCAAGATGACAAGTGTCAAAATAATAAAGCAGTTCTCTAATTTTCAATTAGGTATTTGGCTCCCTCAAGTACAGCTGGATATCATCAGCATAAGAATGTAAGTCAGTGCCATGGTTTTAAATCAGTATTTATAATGCGAATAATATTTATGATGAATAGCAGTTTGAAAGTACATATTCCTTTATAATCACAGAGGGCCTGATCCACAAAATTTGCCATATGGGTACCTCAAGTGTAAGTCTGATGTATGTCTGTTGTACTCCCATTTTCAGAGTGTACTCCAGGATACATCAGATTTACTACAACTGGACAATTTTGTGGATCGGGCATAGAGTTCACTATCCATGAGGGTGATTTGAAAATCACTGATGCTGTGGCAGCTTCTGAATATTAAAACAAAGGTCCCCCCAAACAGTTGAAAGATTTTATAAGCACAGTTTTCCAAAGAAATGAGTTAAAAAGTGATAGGATTTATAGGCAGTTTTAAACAACTCATGACAATTTATTCCTGAACATCATCATGTGCCATAGTACCCAGGTGCATTATTTCTTATAGCAGCAAACCACACATACGCAGATCAGAAAACTGTGCTTCACAGCCAATCAAAATTGTGTGGCAGATAACAAAATATCATCAGAATTGCTCCCATTATATGCTAGGGTGCAACCATGATATGCCAGGGTACTCACAATTATTCTGATGCTATAGTTAAGGTTACATAGAACTTTACCTAGGATAATTGAAAAATAAATCACTCTGTAACTTTTGAGGTTGACCATGAAACTACACCAAAACGTAAGCAGGTGTACATTATAAGGTGTGCTCACAACACATGTAACAGACACCGCACAGAAAATTTCACATTTACGCTTTCATATGCAGTAAGGCCATATAAATATATCTTGCACACTGTTATACATCAAGCATGCAGAGGCACAAACACCTACCTTAAACAAAGTACATACATACAACATATTACACAAAAGAACAAAATCACACATATCACAATACACTTACCCATTACTATGCAAATTGTATGGTTTATGCATCATTCACTCTTAAAAACATTTGTTTTATGCGTTGTTCAGAATTTGTACAGGTTTACAACTATACAACAGTAGGGAACAGGAACATACTCACTCACAAGCAGCAAAATACAAAACAACTATTTATTCCTTCATATTAAGTTATTATGTACAATTCTGTCTTTGCGCTATTACACTCACCGTAAAAACTATATGTGTCACACATCATTCACATATTCCACACCTTCTTATTAGCACAAATACTAGGGAAGGAAAACAAATGGGTCCATTTATGGCTTCATACAAAGTAAGAGTGTATAATTATGTATTACATGCTGTTATACATTGAGTATATACACAAACACAATTGCCAACCTTCAGCAACCTACATACTTAGCAGAAAAACCAAGCATGTAACACACATCGCACTAAACATGAGCATCACACATACCAACATACTAGGCATCATGTAATAAAACATGTATATACCACATCAAGACAAGAGAAACAGGGAAATCTGGATCGGACCTTACAGGAGGCATAGAAAAGCCATGCCGAGGCATAAAGAGAAGTTAGGAACAGCCTAAGAAGTCCGTAGTGCATTATTCCAGTGCCAAAAGTGTTTGCTTCATGACTGCGTCGCTAAACCAGAAAACTAACAATTAATCATTTCCAGGACTGTAAACACTGGGTGTACATTTCTTCTTTGTCCTACTTCAGAACATATTCTGCCCAAAAAAACAAATTGAAGGGGAAAAGAAGCCTGTGCCTTATTCTGACAAAAAACACCCTTATTATTATTGCTAAGTGTCAAGTGATGCGGTGTTAGATATCGGAAAGTGCTCAGAAATTTCTGGAATTGTGGGCTGAAATGCTAAATTATGACTTTGAAGGAGCTGTAGGAAATATGGATAAACCCTCAGAGGAAAAAAACAAACTGCTAGACCTGGTAAAAGAATATCTTTTAAGTAAAGAGAGAGAAGAGTTGGATCAAATTTGAGATTTAGAGATAAACAGAGGTAGAGAAGGACAAAATTATGAAGATTCTCTAAGAGTTTATATGCTAATTTAACATAACCAGTGCTCTCAGCTCAATAGAGTTTTTTCTTTTATATGGCTGTTGCACCACTCATAGCAACTTTTAGGACAGATATTTAACTGAGAAATTGCAGCGTTAAGGGATGCCAATTCGATAGGGCCCTTGAGCCATTTTAAATATTTTTTGGGTTGCTGTGTATGTGCATGGCCACCTGCAATGTGAGTGGGTGCCTGAACAATACAGTGAAGACATGGCGAAAGTGCAAGTGCATGCATAGAGTGGCAGAATGTGTGAATCCAGTGAAAGCGGTGGGTGTATGAGTTGTGCAGCCGAACGTGCTGTTGGAGCGGGTGTGGACATCGCTAACACTGCTAACACCTGTAGTTGTTGGACCAAATCTATCCAGAACATCACAGATCCATATTTTTATATTAGCTCCGAAAAGGAAAAGTCACAAAAAAAGCCAGGGACGCTGGTCAGAACATGAAGTTCATGAAATGCAGCAGCCGCTTGGCCAGACCTTCCAAAGAAGTAACAATGGTGGTTGTCAAGCAATTTTTGAGACATCATTCGTATCTGGTACGGGAGAAGAGCAGCGCAACCTCTGCAACCAAGAAATAACACATTTGGGAATCCACTGCTGAAGAAGTGAGTGAATATCAAATATGAAGTGATCCTGATAGAAAATTCACAAGCGCATATATGATGTCAAAAAAATCAGTTAGAATGAAATACATGGCAGCCAAGAAAGACTCAAGGAAGACTGTATGAGGTGAGATATGTGATGTGAAGCAGGCACCACCAGAGCAGCATCTGGCATCCATAATGGGTCCTGCTATCATTCATGAAGTCGGCAACATGGGCTGAATATGACCTGGAAGATTCTCAAGGTAAGTGAAGCATACCTTGTGATACAATTTGGTATTAACACAGCACATTGACACAGACGTTACACCAAACCGGCACAAGAAAGCTGCCGAAAAACATATGGCGAAAATGTATATGTGTGTGTTTATTTCTGGTTTTCATACCGTGTAAACAGGTGAACCAGCCCCCCCTTTGCTCCTTACACCTGTCACTTGTGAGACCCCCGCAGCTTACCCCCCCCACACTAGCCAGCTGTGACATTTTGGGGGAGATCCCTCCCACACCCCCTCACATACCTGCCCCATGTAATATCATGGGGGAGACCCCCTTGCAGCACCCCATGGCAACTGTGATGTTGCAGGGGGAGACCCAATCACCTGTTACCTGTGATGTCGCTGCAACACATTTAAAGGGGCAGTACCAGAGCAGCACTACGTCTTCAATGAGGGGGGGCATGTACCCCCTTCTTAAAGTCTGGTCTCTACTTGTGCCCACCTGCAGTGCAACCAGCTTCTGGGAAGCTCACCTGCATTCCTCCTTGTTTGGCAAGCTCCTGTTCGTGTTACAGCCAGCTTCCGGGAGGCTCAGAGTGGCCACCTCCCACCAGAACTAAGGTAAGTTGTCATTTCATCCCAGCCCCTCATGGTTTGTCCCCCATTCATGTTTTCCAGCACCCCATGCACCATTTTTTTTCCACCCTGGCTTTGTGTCCCTCTGCACTCATGGTATATGTGTGTGAGTTTGTGCGTGTGTGTGTCTGTGAGCATGTCTGTGACTGCTGTCTGTGCTGCATGTGGGACTGTCACTGAGTGTGAGACTGTGACAATGTGTAGTGACTGTGTGTGTGTGAGAGACACGTGTGAGTGTGACTGGTTGTCATAGAGTCGTCCCACCCTACCCTCATGGTATATGCGTGTGAGCGTGTGTGTGTGCATGTATCTGTGAGTGTGTCTGTGACTGTATATGAGACTGTGACATGTGTCATAGTGTTGCGCTAATGATATGTGCTGCAAGCGATTTTCACCAGAATTCTGTCGCTGTATTTGTAAGTTGCCAGAATCCACACGCCCCTTTGACATAATACCCGTGATACATTTTCAGCATGGTAAATGAGTTAAATGGGTTTTGGGATGTTGCTTTTGTGGTTGCAGATTGAGCTACAGCACTGGAGACTATACTACATCAGTGCCCTATGCATAAAAGTTACCACCTATAATGAGTGAGGATTCATATTTGTGATTGCTTCGAGGATGGCGTTATGGTGCCAGTATTTGTTCGCCCATCGCTGCTGTGTGTCCCTGACATTTTGGCGTTGTCATTGGGCCCCCCCACCCCATTCCTAGTATGGGCTGCTCTAACATCTGTATTCATCTTTTAAGAGCACTAGTAGTGCTAGGGCATTTGTAAGGATAGGAAAAGGAAAATGCTTGTCTACTATTATGCCTAGACTGTACTACTTGTGTCTATATTTAGACAAGTTCTTCTGCAGAAGAAATGTGATATACATTTGCATTTTATTACCACCATATCATGTTACCTTATCCAGAAATTCCAGTTCACGATGTTTTCACAACAGACAGTGGTCACTTATGTGTTTTTGGTTTTATCCACAAACGATGAGCTCAGTGAGTCCTGCATGACAGCAGAGCAGCCAATCTCTCATGAAGAAGTAATAGGTGAAGACAACAGTCCTGACTACTGTCCAACATAGGGAAACAAGAGGGACAACATACCATCATCTTATCCCAGTTCTGATAATGAAGACCCTGTGGGATCTCAGGAAGTGGTTGACAAGGTAAGTTCATAACTCTCAAAGGTAGTTATCCCCTATTGGCTACCCCCCAGATTGCCTGTGCCACCAAAACATCGGTGCCCATTGACACCTGAATCTGTGCCGTCAGAAGAAAGGAAGTACATGAATACCACAACAATCACTTTGAAATAACAGGAATAGTTATCAGAATGTTCTATTAAGTGTGATATCCTATAAACAATGGCCAGTCTCCTGCGAGAACAGTTTCGTAGACAAGTGAACACACAAGAATCAAGCAAAGTTTTTCAATAGATATCCACCAATGTGTCAAACATGAGCAAGGGGATCATGGCCATAGGGAGGGCATTAGAGACACACAAAGAACAAGAACTATAGTTCATAAAGAGGTCATTCATAAAATCGATCATTTCACAGAATTGCTAAGCACAACCAACACCCACTTAGTGTATGTTACTAAATATGCCCATGCTGGGGTTGCCTCTCCAGAGATAATCATATCTTCCTCTTCCTCCTCCGACAGTGGTCAATCAGACTTAAGAAGCAAAATAATAATGGAAGTTCATCCAATAGGCAACTGCCCATTCTAGGCAGGAAAGATATTAGAAAGTTGGTTGTTGTTGCGAGTAATTTCATTAATAGACCATGATTCAACAATTATCTATGTTATTATGTAACGGTTGAAATGTCTTGTCTTTTTCAGTCAGTTCTGCAATAGTTAAAGTGTACGTGTTTTATTGTGAATTTTACTGTTTCATTAATAGGCCACTTATCGATATCGAGTCTTTGTAGGTTCTCTTGCGGACTGAGAATGCAAGTATGAATATTGAATACTTTTTGCTATGCACGCCGCCCTTAACTGTTCATAACATGTTTTTAATAGGCATTGACAATACAGACACCTTAAGTATCATTTTAAGAGAAGTTTAATATGTATCTTAGAACCATTTTTTTTAATGAAGACAGCACTGTTGTGAAAGAAGAGAACAAACGTGCAATATTTTCTTGATACAAACTCTGCTGATCTCTCATATTTTCTTTGTAACTTGTAAGTAAACGAGTTGGAACTATAAAGCGTTATCCAAGTCTCTAGCCCGTGTCGATCGGAAAGGGGGCATATGACCCGAGTGAGTGGGGGAGGGGCAGTAAGCATTAGGCCCAAACTGCTGGTTGAACCTGAAACCCAGATGCCAGGCTGGGCGAAAGGGGGCATATAACCTGAAGTGGCTGAGAAGACAAGCATCACCCAGTTTGTTGCAACAAGCCAAGGAACTTGATGGGCAGTCATCATACAATCTGCTATGCAAATTTTTGGCCTAGGTGGGGGGTGCTAGCAGGCAAGTGACTACTTTGAGTTGCATGGCCACTAATCAGCCTTTGATTGCTCTGCATAATATATGACCACTCAGTCCCACTTCCTTCCTGAGCAGTATTGTGCCCACAAGAGTAAATGTCCCTGGTAGGAAAGGGGTGCTCCAGCTTTACGCGCGTCCTGACCGCTTTCGTCGTCACTTGTGATTCCTCGGTTGCGGTGTTCCGCTTTTGGCGACCTGGCCGCATGTTTTACAATGGTCCGACCGATGCGGTGTACCGCATTTGGCAGTCGCTTTTGCAGATGCCTTTCTTGCGGTATACCGCATCGGTCGGTACTTGTAATGATGTGG
>JAWWEG010366456.1:0-14776 GCA_035582685.1 Amphiuma means | reverse complement strand
TGAAAAATGCCTAAATCACTTGCAGTCCATGCACTGAGAATTCAAATAGCTTAAGCAATGCATTTCTGGGATACTTTTTCTCTACTTCAGAGATGTATTGTTGTACCAGGCTCAGTCTAGCTTCAATGACTCTCCTCAGATTTGTGGCCCCCTTTCCCATCTAACTATTGTATGGGGGTACAATTATTGTTCTATTCTTTTACAGAACTCAATTTAAGTCCAGTGATGCTCTGCTCCAGAAGTGCCATTTGTCAGCTGCATGTGCACCTTTGCCTTATGATGAGAGGAAACTTCCCTATTTAGATGCCACATAAACTGACGCTGTAATGAAGGAAGACTAATCAGGAAGAGTGAGGGGACAGCCCTGTAGTGTTTTCTAATACAAGTGTAAAAATAATGCGGCCTACACGCATCCCTATTCTCCTTATTGAGAGAGAGAGTGCATTGTGCCTTCATATTTAATAAGTTGTGTACCTTTATACTGCATGTATTCAATACACATTTATGAATCCAACACGCACAGCCACCAGTTCCAGTCTCGCTCTCTGTGCTGAGACACATATATTATTTTGTATATTTGAAAGCCATGCATGATGAGGATCTCCCCAATATGTGAACTATCTTGATGCATTCCTGAAACATTAGGGCTATGATAAAGTATTTTTGAAGGTGCTTAGGGAAAAGGAACCTACCAAGGACTCTCACTTCTAAAATGATCTTCCCATTTTGTCAATGCCAAAACTTGTTCATTTGTGGTCCATAATTTAGGTTCTATGCCCCTCCCTCCCACTGAATAACCACCACTCTTAGAACACTAATGGCATAGTCAATTCTTGTTTTTTTGGGATGCTTCACCCCTACTTGAAAGATCTATTGCTTTACCAGGTGACTCAGCCTGGTCTCATTAACCCTCATTAGGTGTGTGGCTCCCTCTCGACTCGAAACCACTGTGTGTGGGTACATTTTTTCTGAGTTAGTACTTACATACATAATTCATTTGGGTTTCCCTGCTTATACATTTATCAACAATTGAAGCAAAGTTTGCATTTTATAAACTTTTTTATTCCTGAAGACATTGATTATAAACTTTTTTATTGCCGCACACACCAGTGATGGAGCCATTGTAAGTAATAACACATAATATAAATAATAACAAATAATATAACATCATATCACAGTAATAAAACTTAACATAAATAATATAAACATATAACATGGCATATCACATCACAGGACAGGTCCATTTTATTGGATTAGTTTAAAAACTCCTCTATTCGATATCCCTCCCCAGTGGCAGAGGAAGAGCACTGGGTGGAGACCAGGATGAGAAGGGGAATGTTTGGGGTTTGTGAGGGCCATGGACACTAGAGGTTGTTACCGGTGACCTCTGTAATTCCAGGGTGAGTTGGGGAACCACAGGGCTCAGGTGCATGAATGGAGATGGCATTCTTATTCATGGCAGAATTAATTATTTCCAGGACTGGTGATATTCTATATGGTGCAGTTCTTTCACCCTGTCCTGGCATGGCTGGGTACATCACCCTGAAAGTGGAACTGTACAAAGGAAATCATGGCATGCTTCAAGTTAATGGGCAGAGTGTGTTTGTTGTCTGATCCATCAAAGTCAACTCATTGTACCTATTCCTTGTCCTGCTGCTCAAAATTAATAAGGTAGTAGTAGTAGTTGTTTATTTATAATGCACGCACATACCAAGTGGCATCAGGGTGCCTACATTAAACTAAGTAAAACCATAAAAAACACATTAGAATAAATAAAAAACAATGATGAAGAAAATCAATAGTATCAAAAAATCAACTCCCAGCACTGTGACATGGTCCAACTATAGAGGGTAGCGAGGATGATGAGTTACAGCTCAAAAAATGATTCTTTGCTGCTCGAGTGAAGCTGGCCAGGGAGGATATGTGATGCAGCTCGGAAGGTAGATCCTTCCATACTCTGACTACTCATACTGCGAGGGAAGCCCCACCCCAGCACTTGTAATGTCTTTTCGCCATTGGAAGATGATCTTGGTGCTTCATTCGTCTTGATCTGGTCGGCCGAACACACTGTGTCCAAAACTGAGCACAGTTCGGTATCAAACCATGTGTCAACTTCCGGATCAGGGTTACAACTCTTAGTTTGATTTGATTACTTACTGATAGCCACCCCAAAGCAGCACACAGAGGTGAGATATGGGAGGACTTGCTGATTCCAAAGATCATCCGAATGGCCCAATTTTGGGCTTTTCAAGCTTCACCAGCTCCATTTTCTTAAGCCCAAAGAAAAAACTGATACAGTAGGTAAGTCTGCTGTGGACTAGGCTCCTAACCACCAAAACACAATGCTTATGTTCCAGGAAGGGCATAATGGGAGCTAGTTTGTTCAACTGAAGATGAGTGGATTGGACAGTGGCAGAGACCTGACACTACCCTGACAGCTCTTTATCCATCTTGACTTCCAGATCTTTAACAAGATCCACTGGGGCTGGTGGATTACCCAACTCATTGGGCCAGTCAAAAGGAAGTCCCACCATAGGGGCTACGGAACTGAACAGGATGACTTCAGTTTTAGCTGCATTGAGACTCAGCCAAGAATCAACCATCCAGCTCCAAAAGCCACAGAGGCATTGGCTAATCCTTCATCTGTCATACAACTCTGCCCCAAGCTCAAGTAAGATCTGTATATCGTCCGCATACATCTGAAAATGTAAGCCATGTGCTGAAAGGATGTCAGCCAAGGGTCTCATATAAACATTGATCAGCAGGGGTGACAAAGATGACCCCTGGGGAACCCCCCACTATATTGGCATGGGATTGGCCCAGGAGTCTGCCAACCTAGCCTGCTGAACCCTGTCAGCAAGGAAAGAGTTGAACCACCTAAGAGTGGCAACACTCACTCCCGCCCAGGTTGCCAGTCTTTCTAGCAATAATGCATGGTCCACTGTATCAAATGCGGTGTACAAGTCAAGCAGGCTCATAGCCACTGCATGATAGGTGGGCTGAATTTTGACACTGTGAGTACAGCATGATCATGTGCAGGTGTAATGGTAGGAAAGGGGTAGTCAGGAAGGATGGGATCCATCTTCTTCCTTCGGTGGGTGAGTGGGTGCAACTCATTTGTCCGTGGAATGAGATGGGACAGGTGGCCATTGGCTGTGATTACTGAACATACTTGCAACTCACTGGCAGTGCCCAGTGTGGGAATATCTAACTCAGATGTACAATTATCGATGAATGTTTGCAAATCTGGAAATGATTGCACATTGGTGGAGGCTGTAGTTGGGGTTGTAGTGGAGTATCCTATAAGTCGATGAACTGAAAGAAAAGGGGTTGTTAATAATATGGTAATATGGGAAGTGGGGTCAATGTAGGGTGACCCATTCAGCAGGTGTGGAATCACACCTAGTTTGGGATAGAGCAGCCTTTCATTGTTCTGTACAATACATTGCCCTTACAATGACATCACACTTTGCAAAGGTCCAGCCCAGCATGGCATGCTTCTTAACAATGGATAAATGTCTCAGTAAGACCATGAAAACACCCACACCAAAAAGACAACTGACAGAGGTCTCTGGAAGACAATATATGAATAGGCACGTGTGTGTATAAAACTACTCTCATCCTGCTTGCTTAGAGGTGCAGATCTGCTTGTATCTTAACAGAATAATGCATGTAATAATCAGAACCGACCCGATTGCACAAATCTGGCATTTGTCTAATCTGCGCTATAATAATGTTATGTTACCTGATTCTTATATAGCACTAATGCAACTTACACTGCCTTTGATTGATACTGCAAAAATCTGGCTGTGGTTTGCATTTGTTAATAACTGTTTCCCCATGGCAGCCATATACTATCATATCTGCATCAAAAGAACTATTAATTTTTAGTAATTAATTTTAGCAGATAAGGAGGGCGTGCATATGGCCTTCCATATCTTTCATTAAGGTGCACAGAATGTCCTCATAGATTTACGCTTGCACAGTAGACACCCAGGTTGTAATGCAGCCTTAAAAAAATAGGAGAAGGGCAACGGAGGCTGTTTTTGTTCATTGATGTTTTGTGCTGGTGTTCACTCCAGTTCAACATTTTGTGAAGGAACCAGAGAATTGGAACCCTACCAGGATGCCTCACACAATGGAGGGAATACTTGACAATAACACACAACCACTGCTGCATTATCTTGCTCAGCTTACTTGTTTAAGGCACTTAATGGTGTTGTGGGCCTATTAAATATGTATGTAGGGGTATGTGTATATTAGTGAAATGTGTTTTCCTGCTGAAAATAAACACATAAAAGTTTGGGAGAGTGTTATACATGGTGTCATATTAGTAAACAGAAATGTAATATATATTATAACAAAATTATTTTAAATCAGGTATCCAAACATAATTACTAAAAAAACCAAAAGGGTGAGGCAGAATGGTTGTCTTTTTTAACATTGGATAGTGATTTATGCCAACAGCTGCAACTTCTGTAAACAAAATAGCAAATCAAAATCCTATGAGGGTGGCTCACATAATGGAGAAACCTCCTGACAACACCACTGAATCACCACTGTGTCTCGCTAATCACCATAATCTTTGAATGGTGTGTGGGGCTGATGTATGAAGTTGCAAAACAGTGTTGAAAAATATGATGGAATGTGTAAATGTATGTGTATCTTACAAGCATGCAGGTTAAAAATAAAAGCCAATGTTAATACGGTTGTTTCCAACAAAAAAATAAAAACATTTATGTATACCTTAATTCATGATTAAAAATCTTTTCAGTGTGAAGGAGGATTCAATCTTGTGACATTCACTTCAGTAGGCTGACACTGTGATCTTTGTACTATTCATTTTCATTTTGAAACTGGCTGCTTTCTCCATACATATGAATGGAGCTTGATGCGTAGACGTGCAGACTGTGTTACATCATACGCCATGAAGCTGTATTTTGATACATAAGTGAAAATTAATTGAAAGTCTGTGGCTCCAATACAGTGGTGCTACAATGCCTCGCACATCAGCTGAAAGGGTCTCTGCCCAGTATGCTAGCTTTCAGATATTGTGGAGTCCTGCCATACTGCGGTGTTGTTCAATAAAGTGACAGACCAAAGGCACTGTTCACACTTTATTTTTTTATGCCTCTCATGATCAATCATCTAGACTTTGATCGTCCTTGTCTTTATGAATTTCTCTCAAAAAGTCTTTGTTTGAAAATATATCAAATATAATTAAAAACACAAAAAAGAAATGAAATAGAGAATAAAATAAGATATATTTTCTGATATATATCCTTTGCCCTCAGCTATCATGATAAGAAACTGTTATTTATTCTGATTATGATTTGTTTCACCTGCCTCAGTGCTTGGCTCTAATTTAGACAGAGAGAGTTCTCATTCATCTAGGAGTAGGTTAGCTTTAAGTGCACCATAATGTTAACACCACTTCCAGATTCATTCTCCAATCAAAGGGGATTATGCATATCTTCTGCATAAACATGGAAATAGAGCTGGTGTTGGTAAATCTCCTGCCCAATAGATGCATAAATTTGTTGAAGAGGATGAATGATGAGCAAAAGACCTGAAGATGTAGTGAGACTAATATGAACCTACTAAAGTCAGAAGGAAGGAATGGATCCACCACATGGATATACCCAAGACACCGGACCAAATCTGCATATGATTAAGCAGAATCTCATAGTCGACTGTTTCATAGGCAGCTGACATATACAGCAACATTATTATGCTGGTTGGCATTCAGCAACTGACGTGTGGAGATCATCTTGAATGTCTTACAAGGCAGCGTTGGTGCCAATGTGCATGTGTGAAAGGGACTGCAGTCTTATGACAGGTGTTGGAATTTTCTCATCACCCTGTTCTATAGAGTTTGGTGTCAGGGCAGCAGCTGACACTCTCCTGCTGATGGTATTTTGGTTTCTTCAGAATGGTTTATGATGGAATATTTGAAGTTTCTGGAAGAGTATGTACTGTTGAAGGGAAGCATTTACAGTTTTTGCCCCACTGATATCAACTTTTCAGATAGATATTTTACAGGAAAAATCCCTCTTGCCACTGTAAAGGACTGTCTGCTGAGCTGCCAATACATTGCATAGTGACTGCATCATAGTTTTGCACCACCAGGCATCTCCTTCCCATAATGAGAATCCTGAAGCTGTGCGCATATGAACGTATCATAGAAAAAAGCAGCTGCTCATCAGGTTCAACCGACAGCCTGTATGTGTTTACTTATCAACAGAAACTAGTATTACATTTCACCAATTACTGACAACAGCAAAACTCAGCATTTTACCAAACACTCTTTTTGTACAGAAAAAAATATGCAGAGTGATTTTGGGATGCCTCAGGAGGACTCTATCCCATGACTTTTAGTGCTGCAGGCAGAAACTTTATTTACCACGCTACCGGGCAAAGGGCTCCATTTTTGCATTTTGTCAAGGTCATACTACTGGTAGCTATCTAGTTGCTACCATCAGCAGGCTGCAGTGAACACATGGTGTTTGAAAACCTTTTTGTGATATCAGTCACATACAGAACTGTCCAGCACCGTGAGGGCCATTTTGTCAATCTTAATTAAATTTTCATTTGTGTGGGCAATAGGTGCTCTTTTGTGGGGGCATTCTGCATGTGATGCCAGTTCAATCAGGTCCTTTTGCTATTTCAGATATGTTTTGGACCAGTGTACCCAAGAGAGCTGCATACCGTCAGTTGACTCAGATTTCACCAAGCTGCTTGCCACCATCCTCCACAGGTGGCCATGAAAGCACAAGGCATTGGGCATGTCACCCTGGTCTCAGATAATGTGGACATGCCATTGGAGATTGAGCCGGGATGGTCTCCACATTTCTTTGGAGATGTCATTGCCTCATCTGGCAGTCAGATGCTTATAGTAGCCCTGTGATGGGCAGAAGAGGAAACCCCTAGCATGTTACTGGACACATCACCTTGGCTTTGATCAGTGTGGATATGCCATTGAAGGAAGAGCCAGGGTGGTCTACACAGTTCTTTGGTGATACACTGCCTCATCTGGCACTCTGATGCTCATGGCAGCAAGCACCCCTGTGATGGACATCAAAAGAAACCCATGGTATGGCATTGGACATTTGACCCCAGCCTTGGCGATGTGGACATGCGATTGGGGGACTGTCTGGGGTGGCCTCCGCAGTTCTATGGTGATGTGAAGCAGATGTACATGACTACAAGATACATAGCAGGTTCACCACTACCTGTCTTGCACTCCTCTGCCCTTGCATGCAGACTCTTGCAATGTGGAGGCATTGTCAGTGGTGGGTGAATGGCTCAGCAGAGGAGCATCTCTAGCTGGAACCTTGTAGTTTTGTCTTCTTGCCAGGAGTACAACCTCTACAGCATCCCTAATCATGAACACATCAGTATTAGTACTACTTTAATTAAAAAATAACAAACAACCTTTGCTTCTCTTCATATTTGCAGGGGAGGTGATGGCCAACATCAGGGTGAAACAGCAGGTTGAACCTGAAGCCTAGATGCCAAGGTAGGAGGAGGAGGCATACAACCAGAAGCAGATGAAAAGAAAATAGTCCAAGTTGATGGGGGATGGTGCAGTGGGGATCAGACAGGTTGAGCTTGGAGCTTGTAGGTGGCTAATTCACTATTAGAAGCCTGGAAGACCTCCAGTATTCAAGAAGGCCCAGTGATACTTCAGTGTTGTCATCAGGCAGTTACTCAACAAAGCTTATCTCTATGCTGTAGGTTCATGGCCCCACTATGTCCAAAACCCATGAAGCACCCTGGGCTGTTGGATTGATAATTTTGCACATTAATATGTTTGCATTTAAAGAAAGTAATCAGCTTTGTGTGAACATCCCACTGCTTGGTAAATCTGGCAACATTGCGCAGAGTGTCAGGATACATACATGACATAAATAGCATTACTAAAATGAGGAAACTGCATCTAGCAGAACAATTGCAGGGCTACCGATGCTCCATACCCAAATGTAAAAAAAAAACACTTCCTCTTTGCATCATCATTATTCTGCAAGTCTGAGCCTTCTTCCAGCAACAGGGGTATGTATGTTGTGGGCTCTTGATGCCTCCTGTGGATGAGGTGGTCATATAACCTGAGGAAGCTGAAATTGAAGCCCATTTCAATGGGGAAGAGGGCATATAACCCAAGGTGGTGGGGGAATTACAGTGAGTGTCAAAGAAAGATAAAGAAGTAATGAGCTTAGTTTGAACATCTCACAAATGGCCAATTTGGCTTGATGCATCACACAGCACAAACAAAAATACTTTTACAATTAAAAATCTTTTGAGGGCTTTGGTAGGCCATGGATATGGAGTGAAAGTTGGATTGTGACTTGCTCTGCCCACTGTCCCTACCCTACTCCTGGCCTACTCTCTTCTGACCTGTGATTGCAGGATCCCCACCACCCTTCACCCTCACAGTGTGTACAGTGCATACAGCAGCCGGCTTGCTGATATCAACTTTTCAGACAGCTATTTTGCTGAGGAATCCACTCTCCACACAATGCTGGGAGGTGATCACAGAAGCTGTGGCCACTGAACAAACATCGCTGCAGGGCTTCCTTCGTACATTAATCATTCATATTGACATGCCCCCTTGCCACTGTAAAAAGAGTACTCGAGTCACAAATGTAAATGTTAATTTATATTGCAATAAATTATTAAATACATTTTAGTTTGCAGTCAAGTGTCCATTCATCCAGTATCAGAGCTAGGTGTAGGACTGTTCTGAGCTTGTCACAAATTCCTGTGACTCATAGTGGCAGCCAGACAAGGTGCACTGCATGGAGGTCAGGGCTGGAGGGGAGATGCATACGGGTTGTGGAGGCTATAGGGAGTCGAGAAGAGAGGAGGTTGTCCAGGGTCTTCTGATGGCCATGGATGCTAGGGGTTAACAGCAGTATTGTCAGGTGTTCCAGTGGGGCCGGGGAGGTTGGGGAACCACAGGTCTCATGGACAAGGATTGGTATCTGGATCTGTGGTAGGATGAGGGGTTTCCAGGGTTGTTTATGCTCCATATGGAGCATCTCATTCACACAATCCATGCACAGATGGGAATTATCATCCACGAAACAAGACTGTACAAAGGACAGGATTGCACTCCTCAAGTTACAGGGAACAGAAAGGTTGCTGTCTGTCCTATCAAAGTTAACTTGGCATGCCCACTATTTGTACTGCTCAGAACTTACAAGTGTTTGAACAGTACACACACCATGTTGCCTGGTCACTGTTTTGACACTCTGTGGAGAGCCTCTACATGAACCGGGGTAAGGGTGGGCAAGGGGTAATCATCAGTGACAGTAACAAACCTGTTCCATTTTTGGATGAGTGGGTTCATTTCATTTTTCCATAGAACAACATGGGACAGGAGGCCAGTGGTTGTGGTTAGTAGACATACTTGAGACCCACTGGAAACATTGAGGGTGGGAGTGCCCAACACTTGCATTCAATTATTGCTGTGGCAACGAGTGCCATCAGATGGGGTAGGGCATATAGGAGAGGAGTTGTGGGGTATATAGGAGAGGAGTTGTACATGCCTGTCAGCAGGGTGGACAGGCTGGGTGTAGTTTGGTGGGGTGGAGTAGGTGTCTTACCTCCCCATGGCTTGCCATCTGCCCTGCTGGACGACTGTTATTTGTCACCCTGGCCAACACTTAGGTGAAGCCTCTCAGCAGAAGGTTGCAATGGGTATCCCGTTCGAATGTCAAATTTTATTAGTTGCCATACATTTATGTTGAACCAATAAATTGAAAATTTTTTTGAGTTTGCACCTGCCTCGAGCTACTCAGACTAGAGAAGGGACTAGTAAATCTATACCCTCTGACTGACATTAGTACCCCAAACTTTTTGGGACTCTAAGGTAACCACGATAAAAGAAAATTAAAAAATGGCATATTTACACTGAAATAATTACATTTTGATGTAAACGTACTCAAAATTTGGATGTGGAACCATCGCAATGCCCGGCCAGAATCTGGGGTAGGCAGTCCATGACATTTTCAATGCACTTCCACTTTTAACTCTTCAGGGTGACCATCCCACATCTTAGAAGAAATAGGTCTATCTCCATGGCATTCAATCAAAGCCTCAGAGGGTAGGCATTGGGGCTGCTCTGTACCTGACTGACTGGCACATCCTTGGCCTCAGTGTGCCTGTCAGGGGACTCTTGATTGTCTTCCTATGCATTCACCTCTTGTACCTGGCACTCAAACCATGGTATGGTGTCATTCACAACTTTGGACTCCAGACTGGTCTGTGTGCTTTTGTCTGCTTCTAGATCACACATGGCAATGGTGCAAGACTGTGACTCTCCTATGGAAAAACAAAGGCTCACTGTTGAAAAAAGATTACATCTGTAACTAGGTTATGCACAATTATCATGAATATTGATTGGTACTTTAGTGCTTGATAGGAGAACAACACACCATGCTCATGGACTCTACGCCAACATGGTGTTAGTGAGTCTTCATAGGATATGGCATACATACGTATACATGAGCATATCTGCTCATCTACTAATGTGCACTGGACTACTGCTAGAGGGGGATGCAGCCAACCCCCTTCTACTTGATCTCTCTGTTTGTATGCCTCTTTTGCCCCGCTGATATCTACTTTTTGCCAACAAATGCTCTTTCACCGCATTAAGCTTACGGATGCAGGTCTTCAAGATAAACATACAATGTGATCAATCCTCCCTCTCCACTTGATCTCTCAGTGTGCATATGGCTGTTGCACCACATATATCAATATTTTTCTGACAAATGCCCTTTCACCGCTGCAAGCTTACGAGTGCAGGCCTTCAAACTAAATCTTATGCAGTAACCTTCCCCCTCCACTTGATCTCTCAGTGTACATATGGATGTTGCTCCACCAATGACAACTTTTCACTGGCAAATGCCCTTTTGTCACTGTAAGCTGACAGACATAGGCCTTCAAGCAAAACATATATAATTTGGCCAACCTCTCCCTCCACTTGACTTCTCAGTGAGCATTCAACTATTGCCCTGCTGATATCAACTTTTTCACTAACAAATACCCTTTCTCTGCTGTATGCTTGCAGCCACAGGCTGAGGTGTCATGTCAATTAAATACTTACATAACTGGCAGAAACCTAGCTTTGATGGCTAGGAATACATTGAGTTTGCATATTCCTTACCACTCTGACCATTGGTCTATTGAAGGAAGCAGGAAAGCAGAGTCACTTCAAAGTATTCTTTTTGCCATAGAATCATCGGACTGGCATTGTGTACATACAGCATTGCTCTGTTCATTGTGAAGATGAACAAGTGGGCCAACGTATATAGAGTGATGCAGATAGGTGTCTAGGTTTTCCCACTTTCATGTAGTGGAGTCCAAGGTGGAGGGCTCCCATCATAATGGCTAGATGATCCACCCACCCGTTTTCTCCCCTCAGCAGTGGGCACTGTATCAAGTGGAGGCAGCAGGGGAATGTGGGACCACAGTACAGCCATCCCCTCCCAAAGCTTTCCACAGTTGCAAACCTTATGCCTGTTTCTGACCCAACAAGACCCATTGAGACCCAATCAGCAGGTATGGTGTCACACCTACTTTATTTCATGGCCCCATATCGGCCTTTGATTGCTCTGCATGACTTGTAGCTACACCTTTCAACGATAAGGTGCTAACAGCAGAAAGAACATCCAATGACACTCACCCTCTCCAGCAAGCACCAACTGAGGTCAAGATCTTGCTAACAATGGCCTACAGACTATAAGGTACCATATCTTCCACAGCAGTACTGATTAGCACCATGGAAAATGTAAAATGTTCCTCCTGATCTTACTTAACGTATAAATGTATACGACCCAATATTTGAAAACTGCAAAGTGTGAAACTGCAATTGCATCAACCGGCTGAAGCTGTAGCCACTGTAAAAAGGCTGCGGCAGTCACCAGCATGGCCCATGTAAACATGTTATTGGGGAATATGCAGGGGATGAATTAACACAGCTTATCAGAGTTATATCTTATCAACAAAACAACAAACCATGGTATTGTGTCTCACACAAAAATAAAAAAGCATTTTTATGATTTCAAATCTTACAAAGGTGTCAGAGGATTCAATCCTGCCACCTTTGCCTTGGTAGGCCAAAATTGTCAGAACTGAACAATTTCACTTTGCGATGAGCTGCTTTCTCCATATCTATGGGTGAATAGAAATACACGCATGTACAGATGGGATTTGGTCTAGCACTACACCATAGATTTTTAAGGCAATACTGCTAATGTTGTATTTGTGAATTATCAATGAAAATAAATTAAATGTACATCCCTGGGACTCAGTGGTGTTATAAGGCTTATTGCATCAGTAGAAAAGGCCTCTCACCCAGCATATTAAATATGAAATGTCAGGGAGTCCTACTGTAGCTGATCTGTGAAGTTCAGGGGATGGGTGTCTTGCAGTTCTACAGGATTGTTGCTCCACAGGCTTAAACTGGTAGATCTGATGCACTGATTCTGCCTGTGGCATGATTTGTTCTAGTATCATTGGTTGGGATGAGGACAGGGGTGTGTGCATTGAGTGGAGATATGGGTCATAGGGACATTTCTGGGATGAGCTGGGTGACATCATAGATTGTTCCATGTTATGAATAAAAAAGTTTAATATGTCCCATAATGTTGAGAAAAAGCAGTTAGTGAGGTACTGGGGAAGTTAAGCCTAGGGAAACTTACTATGCATAATAAAAGAGTACACAGGTTTGTTTTGTTTCTTCGCTGATTCATGTATCATAGAAATCTTTTTTGCCAGGTTCAATGTCTTTTGGTCACTTGTGATGTGCATTTAGCATTGTACTTAATCTGCTGTGGAGAGTGTTTTTTCTATTGTTTTTTTAGATTCCAGACACTTGTTTTGACATGTGATGCTTTAAAATATGTGATGTTTCTTTTCCTGGAGGCTTGTTACCACATTGAGCGTGTGGATAATGTTAAAGTGGTAAAATTTCATTACAATGTGCATTTTGCTCTTTTTGGCTGTTGCAGTTATGTAATCAAAAGCAGTGAAATGTGTAATATTTTCTCACCTCTATTATGCAAATTGTCTACACCTGGGCTTGAAGATTATTTGATTCAGAACTTGCAAATGATGTAAAATTCAGGAGCACATCTGGTGCTATGAATGGGGAAATTTTACCATATGTTTAGTTTTATTGTATTAATCTGCTTTTATTTAGTTCCAAGAACCCATGAGTGTTTAGGGCTTATTCCTTGGCAGATATGTGACATGGGTTCCAAGGATACTGCAATTAGTCCAGAGTTGTGACATATGGGTTCCAAGGATACTGCAATTAGTCCAGAATTGTGATGCTATTTATGATCCATTTTGTTATCAAAATAAAATTCCATTGAATTTAATTGATGAGGACCAAATGGTCCTGCTCCAGATATTGTTGGATACACTGAAAAAGGTATGTGCACTCATTTCCTGAGCTAACTATATAGGTATTTTGCTGTGTCATGTCTATATAAGGGTTGAGTATTACCTTTAATGTCTTCACTTTTTGCAGACTGTCTATCTCTGAGCTTTAAACATGGAAGGCAGAGTTTATTTGTAAGCAGTGTTTTCCACAGTAAACATAAGTTTGGTTATTGAGCCATTTAGGTTCATCCAGTTATTGTTCAGTGATTGTCTAATTATGGAAAGTGTATTATTAAGCAAGGAATTGACTACAAGGGTTTCCTGATCATGTTATGTTATTGTGTTTCATTGGCACAGCAAGGAAAGCCCATGCTGGGACTTAGAAGATCATGTATTGTCTTAATATATCACTTTTTGATTAATGGTTGATATAAAGATTAAACCAGAGCAACATGAGTGCCAATCTTTGGCACACTCCATGATACTTGGGATAGTTTTCCTTCAAACCTTCCTAACAACATCCAGGTCTGGCTGCCATTCAGGAAGGATTGAAACCAACTTGGTGATTCCTTGGACACCCAAATGACTAAAGATAAGTCAAGATAATATTGCAGTCTGGGGTATCTAAGGCAGCAGAACACAGGCAGCATAACCAGGAGTGTGCACCCTCTGGTGTCTGCTCTGCATAGTATCTCTTCCTTTACACCACGAAATATCATTTCAGCCCTTCTGCCCAGTCAAGAGTCAGACTTTCAGTCACCCAGCAGACATGGTCCTCAATTAAGGACTGCAGCTGAGACCCACTACTTGCTCCAGAAGTTTTGCCAAAAATGAAGGCATTATAGTTCGGTGGTAGCTTGCTGGCATTATGTGATCTAATCTGCCATTTCTTAATAGGAGGGAAATCAATGCTTGTTTATGAGACTCGGGTACTACTCCCAAGCCCAGAGATGCTTTTCAAATGTTAGCAATTATGAGAGAAAAATCCCTCATATAGTACTGTTGTTCTGTGTCTTATCCATGGTAATAATTTAGGCTTGGTGCTGCTGTGAATGGGTACTCATAAGGTATCTGTTTTTGTTTCACAGAAGGAATGCAGGTGTTAGCCCCATTCAATAGAAGCTGGTGCAGCAACATAAAGTTCCTTCCCATTTTCTTACTTTAATAGTTTAAGAAAAGTATTTTGTGGAATTGATGGTGTGACAAAAGGGAAATCAGCTGGTAGTGGGCTGTTCCCCTTGTACACAAACACCCAGAGGATCTAAGGGAGACAAGAGGCCTGGGTATCCCACAGAATACCTCACTCAGGACACTAAAATCCACCACAGAGACCCAAAGAGTCTTACACATACAGGATTCATTGGTTTTTACTTTCGCCACACACTGT
>JAWWEG010355353.1:0-15103 GCA_035582685.1 Amphiuma means | reverse complement strand
CTTTGTGCTGGTGCAAAATACTCCAACATGCACCCACTAGTGCATGTCAGAGTACTTTTGCACCAGCGCAAATTGCACCAGTGCACTACACTGGCACAAATCTCTGCATACAGCGAGATGGTCCACTGGACCACTGGTGCACTGGGGCATTTTTGCACCATTTTTTTCTGGCACAAAAATGCCCTACACTCTACATCAGGCCCCCAGTGTGTCCACTCAGCCTTTCGTCCTTTCAAAGTTGATATAATGCACACAGTTGAGTTGGAATAACAATGATAATGTTATCTGTTTGGTCACAGTGTAACAGATTTAGTTGTTAGTAGCACTTTCTTCATAATAAATTATTTCAAAATCATTAATCTGACCTATTTCTTTGAATGTTCTGTATGCTTTGTAATTGCATATATTTGTATCTGCTAAGAGGACTGGAGAATTTCTTGACCAGCTCGGCATATGATAGTAGATTCCCTCCAGGAAATACATCCTTTAATTGTACAATTTTCAGGCTGCGAGCTGTAAGGCAAGTTTATCTAGGATTTCCAATCAGAATCAAACATTAGTAATAGGATGATTAATTGGCAGGCTGGGGTCCAGACCAGCTTTCTTAAGTAACGGGGTAACACAAGTCTGCTTGATGTCTTGCAGGACCACTCCTGGTGCAAGGGAGAAATTCACAAATTTACTTATGATAGAGGCCAGGATAGAAATACGTTCTTTTACCTGTAGATAACTGTTATGCCCAGTAGGTTGGTTGTGCCCTTAGTAGGTAGGTACAGTGCTGATATCATAGGAGATAGCTATTGTTGTCCAATAGGTAGGTTGTGCCCCTAGTAGGTAGATACCCACAGACACAAACACAACTACTGAGACACCCACACACATGTAGACATGAAGATATACACAAACAACCTACAACACAAGTATGTAGGTAGGTGTAGTGCCCAAATCTCAGTATATAATTAGGTGTCCCCAGTAGGTAGGTATAGCACAAATGTTATCAATAATAACTATTGTGACCTAATAAGTAGGTAGGTACAGTTCTCACAGACAGATCTTGTGCCCCAGTAAATAGAATGTACCCCTAATAAGCAGGTATAGCACCAACAACACAGTAGGTAGCTATTTGATCCCAGTAGGTGTGTTATGCCCCAAGTAGGTAAGTAGGTATGGATTTCGCATTATATTAGATATTGTGGCACAGTAGATAGGCTGTGTCCAACAAGTTGGTAGGTATAGCACATTCATTACAGCAGACAGGTGTGTCGCACTAGTAGGTATTGCCTGTAGTATGCAGGCATAGCACATACTGAACAGTCAATAGTTAGCATACCCCTGTACATAGGTTGTGCTGCCAGTTTGGTGTGTACATCTGTGGCACAGCAGGTACGTATAGTGCATTCATCATAGAAGACAGGCATGCCCCAGGAGTAAGTAGTGCCCCACGCACACCCTCACATCCACACAGTGAACCACACACAGTCACTCACACACACACTTATGCACGCTTACACTGTCATGTGCATATACAGTCTCAACCACACACACAGTATCACACACACACGTCAAATATACAAACACACACATTCACAACCGGGGACACATGGACATGAGGGGGTGGAGGGAAACAGACGTGGGGAGGTGGTGGGGACAGGGACACAGGAGGGTGGAAAAAGAGAAGCACGGACACAGGGGTGCCAGGGGCCAAGAATGGTGACACGAGTGGGAGTCGGGGGGGGGGTGGAGTTGGGCTGAAAGGGGATGGTGACATCCGAAGGAATCTGAAGGGGGTTGGAGGGATAGTTTATGTCTTCTCCACTGCCATCATGCAAGCCATCACAGCCCCACAGTCAGTCATAAAGCCTAGAAACCCTGGCAAGCGCAATCAATTAAGGCACCACAGCCCCACCACATGCCTAAAGCCCATCAGGCCTGGCCAACCTGACAGGCACAACCCAAAAAATGATTTTAAAAGCGTATGAACAATAGCAAAGAAAATATTGATCAGTTAGTAATGTGTCCCTTTTCGATTGAAGAGAACGTGGTTACAATTGCACAGCTTGCTGTATTAAGAGGGTGTCATATACCAAACGCACTCTTGATAATATAACAGCGTTAAAATGCATAGAAAGCATCTTTTATTTTCACTTCTCTGAAAACCCACTATCAATACAGTACTACACAGTAAGGAGAAAGGCAGGCAATTAAAGCCTGGACTGATAGCGGGAATGACCCCATCTAATGCAAATTGAGTTGGTTAGAGTCACAAGACGGCTCATTTTAAAGCCAAGAGTCTCTGGAAGTCCCGGGGCCAAAAAGAAAATCCTGGAGCTGAGCACAAACACCGGCTAAAAATAAAGAACTGAACAGCCCGTTAGGAAGTAAGAAAACACATTAAATATATATTTTCGAAGAAGGATTTTGAGCTCCTGGAGTCAGTCCATGGAACAAAAGAGCTGCATGTCTGCCGTTTACAGAGTTATTCCCATACAGATATCGCTGTTCCGGAACCATTCCAACTGTATGTTCCGGACTGGCAATGTGATCCACCAAAAGATAGAGGGCGCACTTGCAAATGCCGTTCCTGTTCCGGTTCCGGTTCCGAATTTCACCTAGTCTCAAAAAAAGTGATGTTTCTTATGGCGCTTCCTTTATATCTAAGTATGATTCTGAGCTTGCGATTGAAATTGGTTAAACTTAAAAGCGTGCATTACAGATGGTTAATCATTTTTTTTATTTAGCCGTAGCCTCTATTTCTGTTTTGATTCATTCTGAGATGAAGTCCCTAGTTAATCTGATGCAAGGCTTTTTTGTATTTATTTTACTTGCCATAGCCTGTGTATATGAAGAGCATGAAGTAACAATCAGCAACAAACCCCACGGACCGTGTTTTGCGTGACGAACACGGCGGCACTAAGCCCTGTATTAAATGCAGTGTATGCCCATGTATTTTGAAGGCATAGCCGAAATTGTAGGTCATGGCCTGTTGTATGCACAGGAGTAGTATTCTCTCTCTTTCCACCACTTGCGCACTGCGCATCATCGCTTGACACCAGCCCTTGGGCGTGATAGAGGAAAGGCGTGAAGTGGGAGATTAGAGCGGGATGAGAGCGAAGGAAGATGGTTATTGCACTGCTCTCTCTCAGTACCATGCTTGTGAATAAAGAAAACATTCAATCGTGAAATCAAGGTGTATGCTTTATTAATGAGATATAAGAAAAGCAACTTGAAATACCACAGTGGTGACGAGGATCTGGACCGCGTGACACCATTAAGGCTGGGTTTAGGCCGCAACTTTCCACGTGGCCTACCCTGGGAGTTTCCTGATCCTGGTGTCCACCCTGCGGGGTTTCCCCCATTTGCTGCCCACCCTTCCTAGCCTGCTCCTCCAACATTGCAGCTGCGTCTGCATCACTGTTGTTCTCACGGTGGCCTTGTAGCACCACATGATGTTGTAGCTCTTCAGTGATCCTACTACAGCATGATCCAGCTATAAGACCCTGCATTCTGTGGCGTTTCCTCTGTGAGTCTGCATGTCAGAGGACAGTGCCAGCCCGAACCCTGAAGCAGGATCCCTGCAGCTGTTACCAGCTGCAACCAGGGGTCAACCTCCGAGGTCAGTGCAGGGTGCTATGCTGGCCATTCCAGCTCCTCCTACATTCCTGCAATCCCCAGGTGAGCCTCCAATACCTTGGAAGATATGGCAAGTCTTGTTCAGCTACTATGCCAGTGCCAGGAAGTTGGCCATTTTACAAACAGGGGTTGAAGGTCAGCAAATCTTTCATTTACTATCCCTTGCAACGTTGCTAATTGGTGCAGTGATAG
The DNA here is from genome assembly GCA_035582685.1 of Amphiuma means. Lineage (NCBI taxonomy): Eukaryota > Metazoa > Chordata > Amphibia > Caudata > Amphiumidae > Amphiuma > Amphiuma means. Next base: position 11,281 of record JAWWEG010355353.1, on the reverse strand, counting down.
ACGATGTATATGATGAAGCCTGCTAGAGATTGGAAAGCCGTTTTGAGGTAAAGCTGAGCAAATTGTTGCAAAGAGATAAGTTCTACAATCGACTGCAAGGTCCCTCTGAATCGATAGAGAAGTTCGTCACAGCCCTTCGCAATTTGAGTGTGTCATGTGGATTTGGTTCTACAGCTGATGAACTAATAAGAGACCAATTAGTAGTACATTACTTTGAAAAATGCATAAAGGAAAAATTATGGCTATCCCCTGACCTATCTTTGAAAGAAGCACTTGGCATAGCAATCAGTATGGAACACTCCTTCCAGTGCATCAAGATGGCGGCCAGACCTGAGCCCAAAGAAGAGCTGTGTGCAGTCCCTCGTGCATACAAAGAGAAGGGAAGCAAACCCCATGAAGGTGAACTACGAACTCATACCAGAACACAAACACAATACCGCATTGTAGCTCAGAAGTCCAGAGAGTGCTACAGATGTGGCGCATCCTCCCACATTGCCAGCAATCCATCATGCCCCACCTGGGTCAAAACATGCAGAAAATTTGGGAAGAGGGGTCATGTGGATGCAGTGTGCTGCCACAGGAAGCTAGGCCGTACAGCTGTGGTACATGAAATACAGGAAAAGGAAGAGAGAGAGCAGTGATACCACCCCACTACAATGGGTGGTGTTGAGTATCCATCAGATTGAAGAAGAAGGCGGGAAACAACCATTTTGTTCAATGGACATTGAAGGGACAGTACAACAACTAATGGCCAACTCAGGTTTGGACCGCACAGTCATCCCGGAGACAGTGGCGCATCAGGTGTGGGGCACAGGTCACATGGACCTCCTTCCATTTCACCCCAACTTGAAAGCATATGGGGGTGCAGCCATTGACATCCTGGGCTACAGGTAGGCCATTACCAAGTTCAAAAGACGTTCCACCCAAGCCAAGACCCATGTAGCCAGGAAAGGCATACCCATACTTGGTTGGAATGACCAGAGGAAACTACGGATCAAGCTGGATCCCAATGCCAGTGAGCAAGTCTTTACCATTGCAGAGCATAGCTGTGAACAGATAGTAGAGGCCCACACCCACCTGTTTGAAAAGAAAGTTGGCACACTCCAGAATTATGTACATAAGATCAAAGTGAAACAGCACATCATCCCTGTCAAGCACAAGGCAAGGAATGTACCTATTTGGGCCAGACAAGGTGTGAAAGAATTACTGCAACAGATGCTCAAAGATAAGATAATTGAACCAGTGGAAGACACTAAGTGGCTAAGTCCCATTGTCATCGCTCTCAAGCAGGACTTGGAGAAGCTGCGACTTTGTGTGGACTTGCGCAGCATGAATAGAGTGATCATCACTGACAATTTTCCATTGCCAATGATAATGCAACTGGTGCTCATGCTAGAGGGAGCGGAATACTTTTCAAAGATCGACCTCAGAAGCGCATACCACCAGATCATGCTGCACCCGGACTCAAGGCACATGACCGCCTTTATTACTAATGAAGGCACGTACCAGTACATTAGGATGCCGTTCGGACTATCCTCAGCAGCATCTGTTTTTCAACACCTTATGACGGAGGTCCTCAGAAACCTGAACAAAGTTACGTTCTTTCAGGATGACGTCCTGGTTTATGGTAAGACAGTAGAGGAGCACAACAAAACACTCAGTTTCATCCTGCAATGGCTAGAGGACAGTAGCCTGGCAGTTTCCAGGGAGAAGTGCGTATTTCTACAGAAGGAGGTGGAGTATCTGGGCTAAAACAAATCTGCGGAGGTAGTCAAACCCCGATGTGGACAAGTTGACGCCATTGTGAAAGCCACTCGGCCGTGTACCAAAGAGCAGCTCAGGTCGTTCATGGGAATGGCAGAATACTATACTAAATTCGTGAAAGATTTTTCATCCAGGACAGAACCCCTTTAGATGTTCTTATGAAAAGGTGCGACGTTTGAGTGGTCCCAAGAGCGGCAGAGTGCTTTTGATAATGTCAAAGAGGCCATTGCAGCTGCTCCCTGCACCTACAACCATATTGCCCCTCGAAGGCCAACATCATCACAGTTGATGCCAGTGCGTATGGCCTGGGGGCAGTCCTGATACAGAAAGGGAGGGCAGGTGACAGCGTGATAGCTTATGCTTCCCGTGCCCTGATGCAATCTGAAAGAAACTATTCAGTGATAGAAAAGGAAATATTAGCATGCACATGGGCCGCCGAGTATTTCAGGACTTATGTATGGGGAATGCCCTTCAAGTTATGAACTGATCACAAGCCGTTGATCCACATATTGGGTCCGGCAGGTGGAGACAGAGTCACGGCATGGCTGGAGAGGGGAGAAGCTAAGTTGCAGGAGTTTCGATGTGAGGTCAAACATGTCCCCGGTATCTTTAACAAACAAGCTGACTGTCTGTCTCATCTCCCGCTTGTGGCAGCAGTTACAGAAGACACTATAGATGAGTATGTAGAAGTGTCCAATTCGATGTGGGACATTGTGGATTTCTCTGGTGGGGCCGTCATGCGATTAATGGGAAGCAGCTATCAGTAGTGACCTGGCGATTGGCACCATAATGTCATATGTTAGAGATTGGTGGCCAGCAGAGAGGTCCCTGCCGACTGAACTACAAGCGTACTGGAAAGTAGCTCCAGAACTCACAGGTGAGAACGGATTGCTTATAAGAGGTGGTGAAATTGTCCCTCCTCCCAGCTTCAGGAAGACTTTGATTCTGACTGCACACCAGGGACACCTAGGCCTCAGCATCACCAAGCATAGACTCAGAAGATTTCTGGTGGCCAGCCATGGACTGAGAGGTGGAAGGATCCATTGGGGAGTGTACAATATGCAAAAACTCTGACAAAAGATTGCTCACGAGAACAGGGCCAATGAAATCTGTAGAATGGACAGGGGTCCCTTGGCAGAAAATTGGTTTAGATTTCATCGGTCCCATGTCTTACATGCCCGCAGACTGTCGTTTTGGCACTGTGACAGTGGACTATGCGTCAAAATGGATAGAGTGCCACTTCTCTGAGAATGTGACCACAGCATCGACACTAGCTATGTTACAGGAGGTGTTCACTAGGGAAGGAACATTTGTCAGTATGGTTAGTAACGTGGTTTTTAATGCTCTTTGCTGCAGGATGTAAAGGCCTCATCATCATCTATTGCATATACCAAAATGTTTCCTATCACTGGAAGGTACACTGGGTAGGAGAAGATGCCCTTGGCAACATCACCTTACATCCGTCACATGAACAACTCAACACCAGTTTGAGCTCAGAAGGTGCTTAGAGAGACAGGCATTTAACTGCAAGGATCAGGCAACCAACTGGTGAGGGATCCAGGGCCATAATGAGGGTAAACCAGGTGGGGGCTAAAGGGATATAGTATGGGGGGTTGAATGGATAGCAACTCCCAGGGACAAAGAGTGAGACAGAAGAGCCAATAAGCCACTGGTGAAAGGTCAAAGAGAGCAAAGAGTGAGAGTGAAGCTGGTGGGGGGTGAAGTGGTAAGAGCTCCCAGTGTTAGAGAGTGAGGAAAAGGGGCGATGAGCAGGTGAGGGATTCCACAGGCAAAGAGGGAGAGGGAAGCAAGAAAGGGGGGGAATGGCAAGGGATACCAAGGACAAAGAGTGTGGGGGTGCAGGATTAAATCTCCCAGTGGCAAACTCCCCTAGCGGTAAAGAGTGACAAGGAAGGGGTATGAGATCTCAGGGACAAAGGGTGAGGGGAAAGGAGGTGATTAAGGGATTCTAGTGACAAAGAGAGGGGGAAATGAAAAACAGATTTGGTGTGAGGGGGATGAGATGCAAGTAGAGGCCAACAGAGGTGCAGGGGTTGAACATTTGTGCTGCACATTTTCACGAATTATTTGGTACTTATTTTGCAATCCGCACATTCTGCTTTATAGATATTGCAATATGATAACGCTTTTTTGGTAGCCTAATACACCATGAAGGGCTGGATTAATGCAAGGTTTTAAAGATAATTATGTACTCTTCTTCACTGTCTCAATTGCAGCTTTCATTTACGGACCAATGAGGTGTTCAAGGATGACAGGCAGAGAGTAGGACATCTAGATAAGGGGCAGAACAGAGGAGGTCCTAGATGAGGGTTAGAGGAGGAGTCCTGCCCCTGCTTTCAGTCCTCAGCCCTGCTTCTATTCCATTCTGCATCCCACAGCCCCCTTTACTACACAATCCTGATCTTTGCCCCCTGCATTGCTTTTGAATCCTGCACCCTGCTCCCTTATGGTTCTGTACTGCTCCCTTTCCCATTTTCGTTCCTATGAGCTCACTGACCCCTTTTTAGTTTCCTGCTTCAGCAACATAGTTGCTAAGCAGAAACTGTTGGCAATGGTTGAGTTGTCTTTAGAATACTGGTTCTCTACATGTGTCTTTCATCTCCTGAAATGTCATATCCTGCTTTCCCTGTTGCTCTTTCCTTGTTTCGGCACACACATAAGTTGTTGTTTGAGGTGGTTACCTTCTGGCCATGAATTTCCCTCCTGGAGATTTCAATGCTGGCAATGCCAGCTCCGATCAGCTTTTTCGAGATGCCATGAAGGCTGGAGAATGCCAGATATGCTGCTGCGCATGTGAAGAGTGTATGCTACTGCGCTGAACAGCCTGTCATTTTCCTGAGTGCCCACTGCTCGCTGTGTTTTTTTATTTTGTGCTTTAGCGACGTCATTGTGCACTCTGCAGTGGCATTTTCCATTCTCCCCTACGTGTTTGTCATCTTTTTTTACATGTAGGAATTCCCAGTGGCTTAAGTGGAAGTACACAGAGTGTGCAGGATACTCGTGTGCCAACTATGCTGGACGGCTGCTCTTCTGGTGGCTGTGTGTAAACACCTGAACTCTGCCAAATTGAAGACCCACTGTGGCACACTATCTAGATACTAAGAGAGAGGGTCCTAACTAAGATTCAAACATTGGTCTCCTGACAACTTTTAACCACTTTATTACAAAATTGTAAAAAGCAAAATACAAGAAGACAAAGCTAAAATAGGGCTAACAATAGAAGTACTTCAACGCAATTATAATTGTTATCCTCTATAGCCCATGTGAAACAATACACAAAGAATTCCTAACTCATACCCATACACACTCTCAAACATTCCTCACACATCCAACGACGTTTCGGTCGGAATGAACATTGAACCGACCTTCATCAGGTTAAAAACATTAAACATTTTGAAAAGAACCACAAAAATGTGCTGAATTGACAGGTATTGTGCTTTCTGTAACCTACAATAAGAACAGACAAAGGCAAATTGCACATCCATGTCTGTATGACAATATATGTGCATAAAAATTAACAATTTGTATCAACCAAATTCGTTGTTGTGCAACACATATACATCAACTGTATTTTGTTTTTTACAATTTTGTAATAAAGTGGTTAAAGGTTGTCAGGAGACGAATGTTTGAATCTTATCTAGGACCCTCTCTCTTAGCATCTAGATAGTGTGCCACAGTGGGTCTTCAATTTGGCAGAGTTCAGGTGCTCACACATAACGCGACCCGTGGTCGTAGAACTCGGTGAGTTTTTTGGAATCCAGCATGGCAGAGATTCCAGTTTTTCATTTTCTGAGGAACATTTCAGGCAAATGGATAATACCCCATCATTAAATGGTATAGCGCAACGGACTTCACATGCACCACAGGACACTCACTGGGAAGAACTCATGAGAGATAAAAAAAGAAGTATACGTGTCAATTTCCATGCTCAATTTATAAAAGAATATTTGAAAGCTGGGTTTATTCCTCTGGGGTTACAAATTAAAAATATACCCAGACTATTCGAAGACGACGATGAATTCAGAGAAAAATTCAGCCTCATAGCGAACAGAGCTTCCAGAGACTAGATGTTTCTTATAACAGATACGGCACAAAAGTTGGAATCCCAACTGTTAAAGGAAGTGGTGGAAAAAGAAAAACAGCTGGTAACGTTGAGCGGAGATCAGGATAATTCTAGTAAGATGGAAAATTTGAATAAATAGATTAAGAGATTCTATGATTTGACTCTCAATAAAAAATTAAATAAATTGAGAAAAGATATAGCAGAATTTAATAAGGAGAAGGTCTAGCCATATTTAAATAAGGAGTTTTTTTGTGCAAAGAAAAGAGTGAAGGTATGACTATAACAGGTATACGGAGTCATCGGACTCCTCGGAGTGGAGTGGTTCAGAAACAGCTTGGGAGCAACCATGATATGGGGCACAAACAGATATGTATTACAATGGAAGCCATAGAAGACAATTCGGTAGAAGGAGGGGAAGTATGAGATTTAGTGGAGGGTTCAGACCTGGACCCCCCAGGAGGGCCCAAGTTGGAAATGACATTTCCAAAAAAATTTTTTCAGACAAGCACGAGGCCTCTGAACAGTAGCCTTTCTAAAAGATATGGTTGGAAGCAAGGTGGTGTTCCTCATAAACATGTGACTTGGAGTCTGGATGAGGATTCAATTCATTTTTATGAGAAGGAACACCCTGTCAGTAATATGTTTATAAACCAACAGACAGCCAATTTGGCTAGTATGGACGTAGGCCTACGGTGCCATTGACTCCTTTGGTTTCCGGGTGTGATTATTCTTTGACTAACATGGTTTTGTCCCATTTGAAGGGACATCAGCTCAACATGCAGATTTAAGCAGTATTCCGTGTTATTATCAAGAGGGTGCTTGCTTGGAGGCTGAAGTAGAAGATGGTATTCTGGATTCTCACAAAAGTATAGTATTCAACATCTCCTCCCATGTGTTAACAGCTTATCAGGAATCGGTCCTCCAAAAGGGGTTTTCGTTTGTTCCAACTACACATATGAACAAGTCTACTGTTAAAATGGAGTTAGTGAGGTTCTTTAGAAATATACGCCTAAACACATTTTTTAACTTTCACCCGGGTTCAATAGAACAGGATACTACGGGGTTACATCCCCCCTCCAGATTTACACCTTCTACACATATGATTCCACCTGAAGTGAGTGTTTTTGAGAGAATGGTGCTTAGGAGTGTTGATCAAATTTTTGAACAACCTAGATATAGGTATCACAATTTAAATAAAGAGGAACATCAGGCCCTCAAAGAACTCAGTGAAGAGAAAAGCATATCCATCAAATCAGCAGATAAAGGGGGAGCGGTAGTTATTATGGATACCACACAGTATGATCGAGAAGTACAGAGGCAGTTAGATAATAGGGAACATTATATTTGTATTCCTTCTAACCCCACAGAGGAGATTAAAGCTTTAATTTCACATTTGGTCAGCACAGGGGTTCAAAATGAATGGCTCAGCATGAAAGAAGCTGAGATTTTGGTTGAAACACCCCCCCCGTGCCCCTGTCTTTTATGTGGTACCTAAGATTCACAAGAACTTAACCTGTACCCCTGGTAGACCCATAGTGTCATCAGTAGGGTCTATATTTACCCCCATTAGTACCTACTTGGACTTCTTTATCAAAACATTTGTCCCGTTGGTTCCTGGTTACATCAAGGACACCACACATATGATTAATGAGTTGGAAGATTTGACGTTTGATTGTGAACATGAATGGCTTGTCAACTATGACATTGTAGCCCTTTACATTAGTATTCCACATCAAGATGCCTTGGAGGCTATTAGCTTTTTTCTAAATCAGAGACCGACACCACACATTCCACCGATGCGGTCATATTGGGGTTCGCTGAAATAGTTTTGGCAAAAATAGGTTTTACCAACAAATAAAAGGGTTAGCGATGGGAGCATCTTTCGCACCAAGCGCAGCCAATCTGTTCATGGCAGTTTTTGAGAACAAGTATGTTTTCAATGACGGGAACCCATACAATGGACATATCAAATATTGGTTCCGTTACATTGATGATATTTTTATGATCTGGCGAGGATCTAAATCTTCTTTGATGGAATTCAGCATTTGGTTAAATCAGTGTAACAGTAATTTGGAGTTTGTGGAAACAGCTAGTCAATCACTCATCCATTTTTTGGATGTGGTTATTAAACACCATGATGCACAGCTTGAGTTAGAACTTTATACGAAACCTACTGATCGTAATTCATTACTTCATCATTCCAGTTTTCATCCTAACCATCTTAAACGGAATTTACCGTACAGTCAGTTTATCAGATTAAAAATAAATTGCACTCATGAAGCATCATATCAATACCATGCACGGATTTTGATATGCAAACTTCAAGAGAGGGGGTACCCTTTATCAGTTGTTAAAGCAGCTAAGAATAGGGACAGATTTACTGACAGAGGGGCCCTTTTAGAACAGGATAGGCATTCACGCCAATTAGACAGGATAGTCTGTGTATCTACTTTCAACACCATGACTTGGCAGATCAAGAAAATTATTAGGCGTAATTGGCCACTATTAACACATATTCCTAGTCTTAAATCCTACCCGTTCTTTGCATTAAAAGAAGTAGGAATATTAAGGATTGGATAGTGAGAGCTTACCCTGAAAAGACACAGATCAGACAGCCAGCAGGAGGGGCTTTGGGCATGGGTCTCTCAGGACATGCACCATGTGGTATGTGTGTTGTGTGTGGCTTTACCAAGAGGACCAAGGAAGTCACTCTGAATGGATGTAAAATTACGCAAAAGGGTTTTACGAACTGTTATTCCAAATTTTTCATATATGCTATTGTTTGCCCCTGTGTACGGGTGTATGTTGGGAAAACAAGCAGGAAGATCAAAACAAGAATCATCGAACACCGATCCTGTGTAAGGAGGAGAGTGGAGGCTGCTCCCTTAGTGCAACATTATGTGCAGGCGCACCATACTTGTGATGACATATATTGGACAGTTATTGATACTATATATGTTTCCAGGAGAGGAGGTGATATTGATAACATTCTAACCAAAAGAGAAATACACTGGATCACATTTTTGAATAATGTCCAAAATGGTTTGAACGATGAGGATGTTTTATGGTCTGTATAAAAGAGGCAGTATAACTTGCGCATGTGGAGGGGTTATACAGCTGTGAGGAAGCTATGTCATAATTTAGATCTGACTTTTTTGTTTTCAAATAATGTTTTTCTCCCTGTTGAGGTGTCAATGCTATTGATTAGATGTCACCATTTAGTGTGTTTGAATACAGGATCCATACATTGGCAGGTTCATTATGGATTAAAGGAGCAGGGGGTACGCTGCACGTTATATGTAACTACAAGACTTTTCTAGTGATAACTACCGGTGGAGTCTATACACTAAGTTGGAGCACTTCCTAGGATCATACAGTGAGTTGATGGTGTCAGGAAGGGGAATGTGCGATAGACACGTGGTTAATAATTGCCTAGAGGTTAAAGGGGTATTTTTGCTTTAGGAAGGCAAGATAACCAGGCATTGCATGTATATGGTAACATCTGGTTGCAGCTACCAGCTTTTGACATGCTACACATGTGATTTATTACTGAAGCTAGGCATAAGAAAAGGGTGCTTTCCCAGGCAAACATCTTAATTTGTAAAGCTTGTTGAAGGGCTGGGTTTCAATGTTAGCTTAACACACTGAGTGATGATAGACACATGTTGGGTTGGTGTGTCCACTCCACTTCATGTCTCCTTCTCAATAAGTTTACCTAAATCAGATGGTTGTGAATTGATAACCACCAGTGATTTCATGGGGGGTAATTAAATAACGTACATGTGATAGACCTGAATTCATAGTGGGTTTAACCAATTACGGGGTGTTGCCTGTTAGTTTTCATAATTGAATAATAGTGATTAGTTCAGTTGTGATGATGTAGTTTGGATCTCCACAGTTGATGTCATATGTGTTGGACAACAACGAATTTGGTTGATACAAATTGTTAATTTTTATGAACATATATTGTCATACAGACATGGATGTGTAATTTGCCTTTGTCTGTTCTTATTGTAGGTTACAGGAAGCACAATACCTGTTAATTCAGCACATTTTTGTGGTTCTTTTCAAAATGTTTAATGTTTTTAACCCGATGAAGGTCGGTTCAATGTTCATTCCGACTGAAACGTCGTTGGATGTGTGAGGAGTGTTTGAGAGCGTGTAAGGGTATGAGTTAGGAATTCTTTGTGTATTGTTGCACATGGGCTATAGAGGTTAACAATTGTAATTGGGTTGAAGTACTTCTGTTGTTAGCCCTATTTTAGATTTGTCTTCCTGTATTTTGTTTTTTACAATTTTGTAATAAAGTGGTTAAAGGTTGTCAGGAGACCAATGTTTGAATCTTATTTAGGACCCTCTCTCTTAGTATCTAGGCTGTGTGTAAACCCCACTCCCTGTATCCGTTTATCCCATCCAGTCCCGTGTTGTGTGTATCTTCTTTGAGAATGACTGTGTGTGTGGGTGAGTGATTGTGTGTGTATGTGGGTGGGTGACTGTGTGTATGTGGATGAGCGACTGAGTGATTGTATGTGAGTGACTGTGTGCTCTCCTTCTCTGTTCTCTGCTGCCATCCTCTGTCCTCTCTTCTCTGCCCTCCTCTGCCTTCTGCTGTCCTCCTCTCCCTTCTGCTCTCCAGTGCTCTCCTCTGCCTTCTGCTGACCTCCTCTGCCCGCCTCTGCCCTCTCTCCTCTTCTGCCCTCCTCTGCTCTGCAGCCCTCCTGTGGTCTCCTCTATCATCCTCTGCCCTCTGCTGCCCTATTCTGCCCCCTCTATTCTCCTCTGTGCTCTACTGTCCTCCTCTGTCTTCCTCTGCTCTCCGCTGCCCCGTCCTCCTCTGCTCTCCACACTCCCTCTTCTGTACTCCTCTGCTCTCTGCTGTACTCTTGTGCAGTCCTCTGTCCTCCGCTGCCCTCCTGTCCTCCACTGCCCTGCTCCATCATCCTCCTCTGCCACCCTCCTGCAGTAGCACCTGGTTCTCTTCCATCCCTTTTCTCCTTTTGTCCCTTACTTCACAACCTTACCTCCATACTTTTCTTACACTATTCCCAGTCTCATCTTCACCACTTTTTTCTTTTGCTTCCCAATCTTCTCTCTATACCGTATTCCAGCATCTCATCTCAATGATATCTCATACATATGTACAAAACTTATAATCGTGTCTCTTTTTCTACCTTATAATATATACCACCATGACAGTGCCATCATAAAAATAATGGCTATACCAGTGCTTGTTTTTTACAGTCTTCACTTTGAACCAAGGGGCACTAGTTATTTAGGACAGGCCGCTTAAACTAAACTTGTGTCTCTTTTATTTCTGTCGAAATATGGCTGCTGAGGGTAGACTAAAATGCCATCATTAGACTAACCACTTTACCATACAGAGAAGTTAGGAAAGGGAAAAACAGTTAGGCCTGAGTACATGACATGTTCAGG
>JAWWEG010344251.1:0-15160 GCA_035582685.1 Amphiuma means | reverse complement strand
AAAAAGGGTGTGAAAAGCCAACCCAGCAAGGGTATGGATCCTGCCAAAACTATTAAAACTCTCAAGAGTCTCATGAGTATGTACAGTAAAAATGCAAAGTATTCAGTGTTTGAGCACTTGCAGCAATACCAACAGACCTTAGAGACCCTGGGAATTAAAGATCAGGCAACCAAAATAGACCTCACCAAATGGACATTTCACCCTGAGTACACCCTGTTCTTCTCAGGCCTAAGCGAGCAGAAGATCAAAGACTGGGAGAGCTATAAAGCCGCCATTATGCGACATGGAGAAGTAATTCGCCAGAATGGAGCCCATGTGTAACACTGCCAAAGGAATGCAGCACAATGGAAATGCCTGGAGCGCTGCACTGGTCAGTGCAGCTATCGAGCTGAAGCAGGACCAAGTCCCCGCGTTGCACTATCCAAACCAACAGAGAAGCAGCGCATCGACCGCAACTGAGAGTGCTGCCTTTCAGAATTACACGGCCGAAGACCGCGCCGCCAAGTAGAGGACTCCAATGATGACCGAAGTAAAGACCGCTTCTCCGAATGATCTGAAGATCCAGTGAAGTCCATGCGTGGCTTTCCTGAAGATCCTGACGAAGTTCGCCGCTGTAAAGGTTGGTCAAAACTGGAGCTGGACGTAACACTCTGTATCAGCTAGCAGAACAACAACAAACACACAGTCATGCATAGTTCTATTGCCATATGCGCAGTCCTCATATATGCGGTATGGCACTTGGGTCTCACAATATACAGCACCCTTGTATGTGCTGTAATGAACACATGGTATGTACTGCACGGATGCACAGGCCATCAGAATTAGGATTTGATGTTCACAAACGCGTGGCATATTACACACTGTCACATAGCCTATCAGGAGATAGGCCTTGCCATTGATGGATGTGTGAGAGTTTCCATATGGCTGCATATCTCTGCGTATGTAGGCCTTGCAAAACACAAACACATAGGGGATTCCGCACAGGCACACAGCCTATTGTAGACGTGTCTTGCCAATGATGGACAAGTAAAAGGTTCTGCACAGGTGCACAGCTTATTGCAGACATGCCTTGCTAATGATGGATGCGTAGGAGGCTCCGCACAGGCACACATCCTATTGTAGACATGCCTTGCCAATGACGGATGTATAGGAGGTTCTGCACGGGTGCACAGCCTATCGTAAGCATTGACTGCAATGCTTCATAGATGTCGTGGGAAGATCTGCAGTCATGGAGAGCCCATCACATTGGCCTGTGTTAGTCGGTGACGTTACACCTCATATAGGACAAGTACCATGTGAGGGACTTGTGTCACACTTCTGCGGACACTTGCTGTGAATGGATGGCGTGCCACTGTGAAGGCATGCATTGGACTTCCAAAAGGAGGGAGCAGCAAAGGCTGCATGTGGGTCTGTGCAGGAGTGCAATGCCTGATACCACACAGGTGCATTACACTCCTACCACCTCCATGCAGGACACCGCTAATCCACATCCGACAGTGCTGGACCGCAGTACGGTGGCATACCTTGCTGTTGGATAGGGGTTAGCGGAGGGAAGGAGAGGAGAACCAGCAGGGACCAGGAGGCCTCACCTTAGGTTTTTGGACTATTTGAAGGCCAGGAGGCCTCATCTTTGTAGTTCTACGTTTTTAAAGGCTAGGAAGCCACATCTTTGCTTTTTGGATACTTTGAAGGCCAGGGGGCCTCATCTTTGTTTTGTCTACATTTTTAAAGGCTAGGAGGCCACATCATTGGTTTTTGGATCCTTTATAGGCCAGGATGCCTCATTTTTGGTTATACTACATTTTTAAAGGCCAAGAGGCCTCATCTTTGTTTTTCTACATTTTTAAAGGCCAGGAGGCCACATATTTGGTTTTTGGACTCTTTATTTTTTTAAATACATTTTTATTGATGTTATGCAAGAAATACAATAACAGGATTTTTACGTACATCTTATTATAATAAAGTGAACATGTATACAATATATTATCAGAGGAAGAAAACATGGAATAATAATTAAAATCACATACACATCTTTATAGATATTGCAAGTATTTTCACATAGAGTACCAGTCAAGAAATTTGTTTCATATATTTTTATAAATTTCAGATTTTCCTCTCAGTTTGTATGTTAATCTTTTCATATTAGCTTGCAAGCCAATTTCATTCAACAAGTCCAGGATTTTAGGATTGTTTATACTTTTCCATTGTCTTAAAATAAAATATTTGCGATTGAAACTGATTTAAACTTTTTTTAAAACTTGTTAATTTCAGGTTTTCAGATATTTGTAGGAACAAAATTAAGGTTTTTGGACTCTTTAAAGGTTAGGAGGCCTCATCTTTATGGTTTTCCAAAGGCCAGGAGGCTTCATCTTTGAATTTTTGGTGCATTCTGTGTCAGGTGGACAGGCCTTTGTGTGCATACTTGATTAATGGTCCAGGAGGCCTTGTCCTTGTGTTTTCACAGCATCTGCACTAGGACAACAGACACCAAGAGGGCCTTCGGCGATACAGACAGACGCAGCACACCATACATCACTTACTCAACAGAACCTGCCAGTTCTGCGGCTTTAGGTACCTTTTGGTTTCCACGCCTAAACCTCAAACCTTTCATCCTGTCACCTGCTGTAATTACCTCACCAGCAAATAGCATGGAAAGGAGTGAGCCCAAGACTGGCATGAAGCATACCACTGCTCGTAGGCCAAGCTTCGCTGATCCGGAGCTGATGGCCCTGTCAGAGGGAGTGGTCAAGTGCTACCCATGGCTGTTTGGCAAACCATCAGTGAACCCCACTCCCATGAAGTGGGCTGAGTTGTGGAAGCATATCTCCAAGTGAGTGAATGAGGTCGCCACACTCACCGCCAAGTCACGGAGGTGAAGAAGAGGTGGCAGGACCTTAAGATGCACATCCATGACATCCTACGGGAGCAGAGGTCTTGACAGCAGGACAAGTGGCCCATGCCAGAGCTTGCAGAGTGGTAGGCCCTGGCTACAGCTGTGTCAGAGAGGGGGCACAAGGGTGACGTTGTCTGACCTAAAGCCACAGGTGAGTGTCATGCAATGCTAACAGTGTTAATGCTTTCACAATTACCATGTGTTACGTTTTAATTTTTTTTTAATATTTATTTTAATTTAATGAAGTTAATAATACAATTTATATACATTGTATATATAATATACAATATAACATTAACATAAACAAATTATGTTATACAATTCCACAAAGTTTCAAAATAATTCAACATATCTTTTTTATGTACAACAATTTTTCGTAACTTATCCATTTAAACAATTCTTTTTTCCATTGCAGGAAAGACAAATTATTAAATTTTTTCCAGTTTTTTTAAATTTCTTTTTTCCCTAACAATAATAATCTTATCAATATATACTTTTCCTTAAATGAATACTCAGTATCAAATATATGAAAAATAATAAAGTTTTCAAAGGAACAGTAATTTTCAATTTTAGTTGTATGAAAGAATCAACTGAATTCCAAAAATACAACACCTTTTCACAAGTGACAAACATGTGTTTGTAACTACCTCCTTGTTTTCTACAACTCCAACATAAATCTGAATCAGATAAGCCTTTTTGGAATAGGATTAATGGGGACCAGTAAACTTTCCATATTAATTTTTGTTGAATTAAGTATAGGGTAGTATCCAATTTGAAACTTATTAAATTAGTAATACTTTCTAACCAACTCTGTAAAGGGAAATTATATTCCAGTTCCTGAGACAATCTAAGTAGTACCCTATCTGTATTAAAGGATTCTTTTTGTAACAATAGTTTATAAATATCACTAGCCTTCCACTCCTCAGTTTTGTTTAATAAAATATTCCAAAAATTCCATTGTCTGCTACCAAAATACTGATCTATTATTATATCATTTTCCAGAATTTTCTGTATTTTGGTGTATGGATCTCTTTCAGCATCCGATAAATCATATATAACTTTAAGGTCTTGAAATGAGGAAATTTTTCCCGTTTTTATCAGTTGATCTAATCTGTGAATTCCTTTTTCCCTCCATTTCGTCCAATTTAGTTTTGTTCCATTCATCTGTACCATGTCATTATATCAAACAGAAGAAATATCTAAGGAGTGAATATTAATATTATCTTGTTTGGCTATCTGTCTAATAAGCTTCCGGAAAGTTTTTAACATTTCCAGTACCTTTAGATGTTTAGTATTTTGATTTGAAAAAATATATTCCTCCAGCGATATATCTCTTAGCATAGAACCTTCAATATCTATCCAGTGTTTTCCAAGTGTTTCATCCTGTTGTATGCTATTAATTAATTGTCTTAGTATAAATGATCTGTGATACAGTTTAAGATCTGGAAAGACGAACCCTCCAGAGCTTTTAGGAAGCTTTAACTTGTCTAGGGAAAATTTTAATTTCCTTTTTCCTTCTGAGACAAAACTTAAGAACAATTTGTACAGTCTGTCATAGATGTTATTTCTAAATATTAAATTAACATTTTCAAATATATATAATATTTTAGGAAGCAGGATCATTTTTATGGCATTTATCTTTCCCCAAATATTCAAATTAAGTTTAAACCAGGCAATTGTTTTAAGTTCTATGTAATCAAAAACCTTCTCAAAGTTAATGTGGTCCAAATTCATACCATTGCGAGTTATGTTGATCCCTAAATATCTTATCGAGTTGGGAGCCCATATAAAGTTCCATCTAGAAAACATGTGACTGGACAGGAATTTAGAGACGGGTAGTATAATGCTTTTTTTCCCAATTTATTTTGTAACCAGAAAGACTCGATATACTGTTGATTAATTTCAGTAAAGCGGGAATAGAGGTTTCCGGTTCAGATATCATGTTATCAGATATCAGATATACATGCTTTATTGTTGTTCACCACTGTAGTACATGTACATATGTGCATGCGCCATACTTGCATTGATGTTACAGATCTGTTACAAGCCAATGTGCCTTAACACTATGCATGGCGTTTTCTTGGAATGTGCATATCCAAAGGTCAGGCTACATGTCATGCATGGCAATGTGTACACATTGGTGCAGAGCCTATATGAGTACAAGTGCTATGTGTCCCAGGACAACAGGCACATGGCCCCCAGACACATGCAGTTGTGTGCCATGGTCTAATGCTGTGTGGTGTGGATGTGTCATTTGATGGTGTGTTGGTGATCTTATCTTGCTTAACAGGGGCTTCCACGGGTGTGTTCAAACGTGTGCCTGTACGGCTTGTGATGTGTTTGACAGTTTATATGAGCACATGTGTAAAGTCATCATTGTGTATGACCTGGCACCATTGCACAGAGAGTGACACATGGCACATTGTTAAGGTGTTTGAGTATTCGTCATGAATGTGTTGTTGTCATTTTACTTTGCCTACATACTGTTCTGTGCTGTGCTTATGTGGGCTAAAGTGATATCCCCCTGCATATGGACACCCACTGAAATTACATGACCACAAACGTACATGTCAGCAATGCAATGTCCACTATGCATGTTCCTTTGGCAGCAGCTCCCTAATGGACTTGTACCCTCAGTAACTTCCTCCCACTCCCAGTTATCACTATAGTCTGAGTAATGTACTAACTTTTGCTGTCTGTCCCATCAACATGTTCAAGATGGATGTCTCTGCATTGCACTTTTGCAAGTTAATGTGGCCACTGATATATGCATCATGATGTACATTATTGTCATGTGTTGTAGTGGGTGATGGCCATGTCATGACCAGCAGTGTATTAAGGTGTCCATAGCATATATGCGTGCAGGCATCCATGATATTTTTAAGGACAACAGGAATGTGTGTGTAGTCATGTCCCATGTGTGGTTCCACCTATTCTATAAGAGGTACATGACTGCTGTCCATGTATGCATACCATGCATGTACTCACAATGCCCCAGCACATGGCACTTGAGCTGCAGGTCAAGAGTAGCAGGCAGCTGCTGGGCATGCTGGAGGGGCAGACAAAGCTGTCCCTGTGAAAGTACGTCCAGAGGAGAGCCCCTCACAGCTGCTGATTCTGGAGATGAAAGACCATTCAGAGCACCACCTGTGAAGAGAAAAAGGAGCAAGTGCATATCAGCCCTTGCACTGCCTGAAACACCAGCAACTTTAGTGCAAGCTGTCATCAACCATGTGCTGACTACCTCTGGGTCAGTTGCTAACTGTGCTCTGGAAGCTGTGCCCACATCACGGTTGACAGTCAGCACGGCATCCATTGGTGTCTCTGCGATGACTGTAACAGTGATCACTGTCCCCATGCCCCTGGTCATTGATACTCCCACCCTTGTGCAGCGTGACTCTTGTGTGGCACAACCTGTATTTATGACTGCAGTGTTTGGGGATGTTGTCCCGGTGAGTGTGTCTACCCCAAAGATCCTCTTCCCCATACCCTGGTCCATTTTTAGCACCACTGTGTCTGTGTCATCATCCACCAGTATGACAAGATTGTACAGGATTCACATAACTTGGTCTCCCAGGCCCTTCTCCCCCCTGGGCCCAAGGTCTGGCGTGTTGCCAACTCCATGGCTTCAGCCTCCAGGGCACAGACCATTTGATCTGCACACACCAGTTGTCAACACGACTGGAGATGGCAACCCCCCTGGACCTTTCATCCCTCTGGAACTTCAGTGGGTTGGAGCCTGTGCCACGAGAGTTTCAGAGGTCTAGTGTGGATACAGCACACTGACATTGCACTCTGGTGTGTTAGATAGTAGGCATGCCCAGGAGGATGTGCTCTCCTCCGACTTGCATTCAGAGCCTTGAGGTAGTCAGAGATGCCAATCCTGAGGCTTTGATGGGGCATGGAGGTATAGCTGAGGAGGTGAAGAAGGCTTTGACCGACATCAGAGCCCTCTTGTGGGAACATGCTGCTCAAATGGTAGAGCAGACAGAAATGCCATGTGGTGCTGTGCAATATAAAGGCCGTACAGATGCTGCTATGGAATGCATGGCCGATGTGCACTGCACCATTATTCAACGTGTGTCGGACGTGGCTGCACATGCTGCTGAGATAGCCCCTATGCTATCATCCCTGTAGGGCCTTGACACTGCTGTTACTGGGGTTTCAGAGGAGGCTGCTGCCCATGATGACTGCCATTTGCAGGAGTCTCGTACCATGTGGCACTCCATTGACAAGCTTGCCACTTGTAAGCTGACCTTAGCCCAGCAGGTACAGTGGGCCAATGAGCTGCAGCAGAGGTATATGGAGGATCTATACTAGATCCTGTTGTGCCAGAAACACATACATGCTCGCATGACCTTGTATAATGCTCAGTGCCATGATGTCTCATCACCCTCCTCCTCATCTTCCTCTGAAGGAGAGTCTCGCCCAGGACATCGGCCACCCCATGATGCTGCCAGGGAGGGCCCATTCTCCCACGGCCCTAGCAGGCCCTGAGAACCTTCAGTGGGTGGGGACTTTCAGGTGCTGCTCTGTGCCTCGGGGCACTCATTTGGGCTGTGCCTGTTGTATATAATTGTCAGTTGTGGCCAGCGTTTGGTGGGTCTTCTTATTGCTCTATGTTTTTCATTGCTGTACCTTCTCTGACATGTTTTGTTGCTTCCAGTGGGTGTTGCTGCTGGTCTGTCTTTGTGGTGGTGCAACGGGTCTTCACCGGTGAGATCTGTGTTGTGTCATGTGGCTTCCCTGTTCATGTCTCTGTGTGTCACATGTATGGCATTCCCATGTGTTGTGGGTGTTGCTGTGTGCTGTTGGAGTTCATGTTCTTTATGTCATTCTGCTTTGTTATTCTGGTTCCACTATCTTCTACTGGACGGCTTCTGTCACTCTTGCCTCCTTTCATTTTCTGTTTCATGCTTTCAGACTGACAGGTGCCACCGTTGCAGCACCATGGCATTGGTTGTCGCTGTGTGTACACCTGCTACATTAAACTTGCACATTTGCATTGGGTCCCTTTATGCCGTGGGGTGATCCAGCGCTTTTATGTGTACTGTCCTTTTTCATGTCTGTTCTCTTTTTTCTTATGCTCCTCCCTTTGCTATGTCTACTGTCTTCACATTGTGTGTTGTGTGTTCCTGTACCTACTTTTCTTGATGTCTGTCTCCTTGGTATTTGTGCCTGTGTTTCATATGTGTGTTGCTATGTGTGTTTGTTCGTACAAGCATGGACTTGCTACTCTTCGGTGTGTAGTCTTTTTCTTCCTCTTTCAGCTTATTGGCGTTGTTGTGCCTCATGTTCTGTATCGTGTCGCTCTGGAAGCGCAATGGTTTGCAGTTCCACTTCTGTACGCTGTGTCTGGTATTGTACATGCCCTCCTGTGGTAGTTCTCATGTATCGGTGGGGGACAAGTTCTTGTATCTGTTGGAGTTGTTCCCATACCATTGTGGGCAGTGTCCTTGGTGCATCAGTTCCAGGCCTGCCAGCACATTGCTTGTCTTTCATGTCTGCAGTGTTTCTTGTCATTTCTTGTGTGTTTGGAGTGTTGCTGTGCTCTTGCATTTCATTGGTATTGCTTGTGGTGTGCCAGTGGGTGTGCATGGGTGGAACAGTGCCCTTGTGCTGCCGTCCGTCAGTTTTGGTGTTGCTTGTTGTCTCTCTGTTGTGCTTGTCCTATGTTCCATGCTTTGCCTGTCATGCATGCTTCAATTTCGTGTATCTATGGATTTGCCATGCTTTGCGCATTTCCTGTTCCATTTGCTGTTTGTACCGACTGCTCAGACCAAGTGGAATTTCCACATTACTTCATGAGGTGGAAGTGTTTTTTCTGTAACTCGCAATATGGTGATGTTCCATTTTTGCGGTTTCCTCGCAAGCTTTTTTAATGTTCACTTCTTGTGGTATTCTGTGTTTTATGGTCCGCTTTTGTGGATTGCTTTCATGCAGCATCCGCATTGTTCGGTACTCGTAATCTTCTGGAACCTGTACCACATGATATTTTGCACTATTACCAATGCAGATTGCTTTTCCACATCTGCATCAGGACTCATATTAAATAGAAAATGCAAAGATTCCATTCCAACCTTATCCCCCAAGATTTTACAGCAGCATAAACACCAGCAAGACATAATTTTAAATGTCCCTCCGTTGATGTCATGTCTCAGGAGCATGAGGAGCAGCAGAACAGCTCTGGATCAGGACCAAATTTACATCTCTGGACTAGATTTACATCTCGGGTACTTCTAGGGAGCCCTAGGAACCATGCTCTTGAACAACACCTGCAGTATCATCATCTCCAGGCCTAAAATACCCCTGGGCTACAGCAAACTTAGGCACATGCCTTGTGAGACATTTGGCCTTAGTCTGGCTCAGCCTTCTTTCCAGAATTCCGGAAGAGACTGAACAGTGTGCTCCAGCCACGATTGTCCCCTCTTGGATTATGTTACATGCTACGTAACCCTGGCTGGTCTTTGGTTGGTCACTAGTCCTTGAAGTGGGCTTAGCAGCCACCTCACATCTGAGGATTGGTTCTTGGAATATCAACCCATGTCCCAAGGAAGGACACCAGATGACCTCTCCGTTTGATGAGCAACTGCCACTCAAATATACAGCAAAGGGACAGAATGTCTCAAAGTCACCATCTTTTGATTAGCTCAATCCTGAGGTTGTTTACCACGTGGCACAACAACCACAACATGAAGCCTGATCCCCAGTGTCTCAACTGACATTATCCTGTGTCAGGGCTAGCTGCTTCAGCAAAGAAAACACCAAACCAAGCTTCATACCACTGAAGCACACTATACACCATCTTAGCATAACCTAACATACATGTGTGCATTTCTAAATTAATATAAAATTATATCAAAAATGTCACAGACATGAAACTTCATAATAATTACAAGCAAGGTATTGGTGACAGTTCTACATTTACAGAAATCAAATCTATAATTCTGTTCTGGAGTTATACATGGAAAAGTGGATCCTTCGTTGCCAGAAATAAATGCGTGCAGGTAAAACCTTTACTTGGTTGTCGCTGTGAGCACTTTTTAGTCCATTTCTCCTGCATGGAAAATCCTACAGAAATAGAGTATTTAAAAAATATCCATTCAGCATGAGAAATCAATAATTAGGATCTTGGATCCTCTAGTTGTGTAGATTGCAGCACTTGAAATTTGTGTCAGAAATCTTTCTTGCCACCGTTTGTTTACTTTTGTTTTAAAAACAAGTGTGAACCTCTGTAAGGCTCATCAGAGTTCACATGATCTAAGCTTCAGGAAAATGAAAGTGCAAGGCTGCCATCTGGTGGTGTATATCAGCTAATGCAGGGAAAAGCATTTTCAAAAGGCTGCAATGGCTTTGTATGTAAATGAACCTGAGACAAGATATATTTTATCTAAATATCTCAAATATGAAACAATTAGATACGACATGAATAATACAACATATAGACAGTTTTTAAACGACTACTACATGAAATAAAGCAGTGTAAGCGGTGACGGTGTCCCTTTAAAACATGGATCAAGAGTAATGGCAGACCACTGAGCAGTCCACCAAGACATAATTCAAAAAGGTGTGTTTTTAATGACCTTCGGAATGCCATATCATTGTCATGCAAGTGCAGATTGTCATTCCACCATTTGACCACTGTTATTGGGAAAGACTTGCCATCCATTCTGACTAATCAAAATCTGAGTAAGTTTAACAGGTCTTTTCCAGCAGATCTCAGGTTGCATGAAGGAATGTAGTAGGAGAAGCAGTTCATGAGATACTGGGGTGCCTGATTATGCAAATATTTATGAACTAAAGATAGTGCTTTGTAACTGATTCTTGCTTTTATTGGTAGCCAGTGGAGATTTCTCAGAGCTGGTGAGGTATTACCTGTGCGATATACCCAACACAACACAAGCTGCATTATTCTGAAGTACTTGTAGTTTGGATAGCTGAGCTTGGAAAGCCCCACAAAACAACAAATTTTCAAGATCTGTCTTAACAATCAGTGCCCTGGCTATATTAGCACAGTTACATTGTGACACAAAGGGCCTGATTTGATGGAGTAAGTTGATGTAATAAGTATGGTGTACAAGTGTTAGGTCGACCTGATTCGGTCACCGTACATGGAGTCGATCATTTGTATTTGGACGCGGTTTCATTCGCGCGGCATTCGAGTGCTTAGTGGCGTCATAAACACGCTAGTCGAGTCACCAAGACGTGACGCTCCTCTGATGTCGTTTTTTGCTATTTCAATAAATTTGGTGGCATTTTGGGGGCATTTAAAACAGTTTAAGATGTGTATTTAAACGGGGGCCGCGTGGGTGTCCTCTGCGTATGTTACATTCCCACTACAGTCCGCATGATTTAAAATACAAGCATTTGCTCCATGTGCACTTTCATTTTAAACCTTTAAGTATTTTTAAAAAGGTTAAATCATTTTGAAATTCCTACCGTTCGATTAATTAGATCATTACTTGATTTTCCTTCTGACACGTCTTCGCCTTGTCTGATCCATATACTGTGCTCTCTGCTTGTTTCTCTGGTGTTTCCTGTCCACGCTGACCTCTGGTGGTTATTTGTGGTACTGCACTTTATTTGAACAATTGAATACCTTTGAATTTGGCTTCATAATGGCAAGTCACTCATCTCTGGATTTCATCAAAAGTAAATACGGCAATGATATGTTGTCGTAATCTGGATTTATTTATAAGCTGCAGAAAAAAATTGGAAACAAAAAAATATGGAAATGCATGGAATATGCTTGAAATCAATGCTGGGGAACAGCACATACTGCGGATAATGTAATTGTTAAATCTACTGAGCACAACCATGTACCAGATTCGGTACCCATTGAAACAAGACGTGTGGTTAATGTTCTGAAGGAATGTGCTCTCAATACTGATTCCAATCCTAATGTCATTATTTCTAACAACTGCACAGATTTACCTGAGTCTGTTTCCTTGTGTTTGCCATCTACTTCATCTCTTAAAGGAATTATCTGGTATACACGGCGGAAAGTTGTTTCAGAATCAGTGCACACAAACCAACTGGATAGGTGTTTGACTGTATGATTAACACTCTGAAAGGCGAAAATTTAGTACTTTTTGACTCTGGGCCATCTAACAAAAGGTGCATTATATTTGGTACTGAAAGTAACTTAGAGAAATTAGCTGTAAGTAAAATATGGTATATGGACGGTACATTTAAGATTGTGCCTCCTGGTTTTTTCCAATTTTTCACTATCCATTCTAGTTTCCAAGGTAGTGTTTTCCCTTTAATTTATTCACTTTTGCCAAGTAAATCCACATCTGCATATTTGTGTGTTTTCCAAAAAGTTCTTCAATGTCGTTATTCTTTCTATCCTGAGTACATTGTCATTGATTATGAATTTTTTTTGTTATTAGCAGTTCAAAAATGCTTTCCAAATGCACACATCAAAGACTGTTTCTTTCATTTTGCACAATCTATTTGGCACAATATTCAATTATGGGGTCTACAAATGCGTTACATTGCAGATCCTGTTCTTTTCCTTGCTTTTGAAAATGTTCGTGGCATTATCCTTTGTGCCTTTGGATAAAGTGCTATCTTACTATGATAAATTAACATCACAATTATGTATTGAAAATCAAGCCATTTTGCAGCCTTTCATCAGATATCTTGAAGAGACATGGCTTGGTACTTTCCTCAGAAGTGGAGTACGTAGCAAACCTCGCTTCCCTGCTGTTATGTGGAACTGCTATGAAATAACTTTAAACAATATGGATAGGACAAATAATGCAGTAGAAGGGTGGCATTGCAGAATGTCAACAATAATGCAAATCCATCATCCCTCTTTTGATAAGTCTCTTATGAAACTAAAAAATGAACAGGGTTATCAGGAACATCGTTTCATTCAGATGTCATCTTGTGTGGATATTCATGTTGTCTCCAAGAAGAGACAAAAAAAAATGAAGATTTGCTGAAGGATATACGTGTTTCTTCTATGTTTTGTTTCTGTTTCTTTTTCACTCGTTTGTTTAGCCATTATTTAGAAAAAAATCACAGCACACAGCGTTCAGTGCATTCATCCGGTGCTCATAAACAAGCGCACCCGTTTCAATCGTGCCCCTCTTTACTCGCCCTTATCGAACCAAATCATAAGTATCGGCACTAATAATGGGGTTTACATGGGGTTCCAGTGTTACTGATTAGTGAAACAACGTTCTCAGGGTTCTTACTTTACATGTGGTAATGAGGTTTATGCCTGATATATTCAGTTCTTCGTATTCTTATTCCAGTGCATCAACTTTGCTAGGAGTAAGCAGAAGCAATTTTGTCTTTTTATGATTGAGACATAGCATGTTTTCATCCATTTAATTTGGAATAGCTGTTAAGATCACAGAAATGTTCTCTTCATCTGCCTTTTTGTCCCTGGTCAACTGACTAAGTATTTGCATGTCATCAGCATAGGTATGGCATGAAACTTGTCTAGAAGTTTTTGTAAAGGTTGCAGATAAATGTTAAATAGTGTAGGGGACAAGCAGGAGCTCAGTGATACTGCATACAAAAGGGGAAGAGTATGGGGACTCCGAGCCTCCTATTCTAACTGACAATTCTCTCTTTGACACAAATGATGCAAACCCTTCCTGAGCTTTAGCTTGTAGGGGTGTTAGGCTAGCTAAGCTGTGCTTGTAAAATATATACATTGTCATATTTGTGCATAAGTGCATAAGTTTGTATTCCCCAGAAATCATATAGTGCAATGGGTAGGCGATTGCCTACTGTGCCTATCTGTCTTACTGAAATTGCAGGCTGATGTTTCAGTCATAAAAGACTAGGCCTCATTTGTAAAGCAGAAATAAATAAAATAAATTCATTTATTTTACTTGTATTTCACGGTAGCTGAATTACGATGACTAAAAGGAATGTGTGTTCCAAACCCAGGGAGCACAGTACAAGGTCATTGAGATAAACTTTTGTAAGAACCAGTGCCAAGAGTATTTAATTGGGAAAAGCAAGATGCAGCTTTTGTAGATTTGCTCACAGCTGTTGAAGGGAGCGGAATTACTCCCTTATTTTTAAAACTGAATAACAAATTCCTTTGCGTGGCAGTCACAAGATGTGACGCAGGAGGAATAAACAGTAAAAAGATATATTCTCCTGGGGGCTGGAAACAGAAGAAAGGTGAAGGCAGAGCGATAAGGTCGGGAGGAGACGAGCTCCAGACGCCACCCACTGAAGAAAGTTTTCTGGCCCAAGTATAATTCATTGCATTTTAAAAAAAAGTAAATAATAATAGATTGAGATCAAAGTAGCGTCACGTCCCTCTCTAATAAGATTGAATGGTCTGCTAGACTTTCAGCTCAGCAGCAGCTGCAGATCGCGTTCGAAGTCAGGTAATATGAAAACAGTGAAATATGATTAGTGTAAATGAACTTTGGCGTTGGTAAAAACAGCAGACACAGGAAGATTCCCTAAATTATAAATAAATGAACAAATAGCCTCAAAATCCTCACATGTTGTGCGCGCCACATGTGATGATTCACAGCTGTTTGGAGTGATCTGGATTTCAGGAATACGGTTCGTGTTTGCTGTTTACTGCTAAGCGGCAAAGCTGAGGAAAGGGACTTTCCCATTAAATTAAATAAACACAGCCCCCTAAAAGAACCATCTGTGTTTAGTAAAAAACCAGACCAGAAGAGATTCCACACTCTAATTAACATGTGTGGTCGTAGCGCCCTCTTGTGACAAGAATGAAAGCCAGGGGGAATTGAGCTAATGTATTGTAAATGTGATTGAGATATATTGTAACATTAGAAAAGTTATATTTTTAGTAGCCTAATACATGTACTGTATAGATGCTTAGCATTTTAATGTAATTGTGTAAATATTCTACTGAAACTTTTCTTGAATGCACCATGTCCAGTTTGCACTGTAATTATAAAAACCAGGCTACGTGCTGAACTGTATTTTTAGACAAGTCATCATCACGTGTAATGAGCGGACTTGTTTTGCAAGTCCAAAATAACCTTTTTACTCATATAAAAAAATAAGCATTGAAATCAAACTGGGCGTGGAATTATTTCATGAATGTCACAAAATGCTGTGTTATTGATTTACAAAAATGTTGCCATTTTAAAAGTGTAAAAATGTGTTTAACCATTAATAACCCCTAGACTTAACGAAAGCCATCACACCAGCTCGGCACATGAGGCACTGAGCATTGTAATTTCAGTGGGAGTTATTTATAGTCCACTCAGAAAGACCTGATTACTAATGCCTCTACATATTATGGGCTTC
>JAWWEG010333146.1:0-15402 GCA_035582685.1 Amphiuma means | reverse complement strand
TTCAATATGAGTATCGAATCTCAGTCACTGACCACAGAAGATAGGGATAGGGTACCTCAGGGCTTGCCCACCATGACGCTAAGCAAGAAGGAAAAATAAAGACGTAGGTTCTAACGCTGATAGGAATATCGAGGGAATAGTCTCCAGAAATGACTTCATGCCCAATACCTTGATGTGATAGATGACAGAGTGAGGAACCTAACAGCAGCACAGGGAGCTGCATGAGTAAAGTCGGGGATCAAGGAAGCTTGGCTGTACTCGCCTGATAGGCAGAGGAAGCTTGTGCTGCTTCTGCTGATCAGGGGATGTGGGGGAGAGGGAAATGCTGCTGCTTTGGTGCCAAAACCTCCCTTGTCCTTTTGTCTACTTTCCCCTCCAAGTTCCCAGTCATGTTCAGTCTTAGCTTTCCCTTGAGGATACATTTTAACCATTCCTAGTAACTTTTTAGTAGCTTTGGACAACTTCCCAGAACTTTGTGAAACTTTGTATCTGTGTTCCTCCAGACCGACGCAAGTGATATAGTTGTCGTTTATAGTGTGTTTTCTCCCATAGGAAATACAGTGGTCTGTGTGCCTAGGCTGGATCTCGACCTAGAGGGGGTCCCGAGATGAGCTGTTTGTGGGGGTTTGTAAAGGGGATCCAACCATGTGCCCCCCTAAAATTTGGGCTTTCTAGCAATAGCCGTTCCTGCACTACAGATTGCATTATCATCTGTAACCGCATGTTAAAGATAGGCATTTAGGCGCGATTGGTTTTCTGAGCCGATTTTTGCGTGTGCAGTTTATGTGCATGTTGTTAGGGTAATGTTGTGACCCAATTTTAAAAACTTTTGTATGTGAGTGTTTTGGACCCTTCAGAACCTCTTTATACATGTCTAAAGAGGTTCTGGATGGTGTAGGAGGATTTACCCCTCCCCCATGACTCTATGTGTCTTAGGGGAGTGGGTTTTCTATCTCAATGACCTGGATGCCATTTTAGGTGCTTCATGGCGAACACATGGCATTCCTGTAATGGAGTCTGGCTGGGGTCCAGTGGGAGTGCCCTGTCCCTCCTGCTCCTTCCAGGTGAGCCAATAGGCGCCCATCTGGGAGGGACATCTCCACCTGTGGGTGGCTAATGTCAGCAGGATCCTCCCCTAGCACCTCTCAGCCCTGGGTGGAGCTTGGAGGGCTATTTAAGTCCCTGCATGAGGGCTCTCCCTGTCAGGCTCGGGATGTTGGATGCTTCGCAGTAGTGGAAAGCCATGTTGACTGCCACCTAAAGGAGCAACCTTAGTAGTGGTCAACAGGATCCCCAGGGTCAGACAGATGTTCTTGTGGTCCGAACTCCTCTCAGCTGAAACAATACAAAAAGGGTAACAAAGGTTAAGTGACAATAATAACAACAAGCAGTATGATAGGGTACTAAAGAGACGACCCTCACCTATTCGTGGTTCCCGCCTAGCTGTAACCTTTACCCAGGGAATGTAGCGCTGTAAATAGATGGATATCAGGTTAGTGTCTGGGGTAAGAACTAAAGGATGCAGTAGGAGGTAAATCCCAATAGTTATTGAAAGATTACCTGCTATATTCCATGATTCGGGCGATGACCCTTGTAACACTGGAACTACACAGGTGGTGAATGCAGAGGTTGGAGACAACAGTGCACAGAGAGGAATGAGGCCCTTGGTAGAGGTACCGGAATGTACCAGAAGCCAAAGGATAAGACAAAGCAGGTCACACAGTCCGGGGTCAGGCCAGTCAATAGCATCAGATCAGAACAGCAGACAGGGACAGTCCGGGAGGCAGGCAGAGGGTCAAGCACCAGCGGGTCAGACAAATACCAAAGGGAATCCAAGACAGTCCAGTAGGCAGGCAGGAAGTCAAGCACCAATGGGTCAGACAAATACCAAAGGGAATCCAAGACAGTTCAGTAGGCAGGCAGGAGGTCAAGCACCAGCAGGTCAAACAAGCACCAAAGGGAATCCAGGACAAACCAGAAGGGAAACAGCCAAAGTCAGACAACCAAAGGAGACAAGGAATCAGGAACGCGTTCAACAAGACAGAGTCATTGCGAAGGCAACAAATGAAGGAACTAAGTGTATTAAATAGTCTCCTAGGCCTGGACGTGTCTGACCTCACTTCCGGGTTACCTTATGACCTTTACGGTCCATTCCTTTTCTAGGTATCAGAGGCGGCCATTGATGCCTTAAAGAGAAAGGATGCCACAGTCTCCAATGTGATAAGTGCAGAGGTTTAGTTCTACGAGTAGGAGGATGTCTTTGGGTTTTGGGAACAACAGAAGGTTGGGATGAAGGGGAAGTTGAAGAGGACGGCATGGACGAAGTCAGAGGACCCCCCCCAGTCCTGACAGTACCCCCCCAAAGGTGAAACTAAAGGACTGGGCTTATGGGGATTTCTAGCATGAAATAGTTTAAGTAGTCTGGGGGCATGGACATCAGTGGCATCTCGCCATGAGTTCTCAGCTGAATCATAACCCTCCATTCAATCAAATACTGCAATTTACGTCCTCTAAATAGCCTGGAATCAAGAATCCTAGCCACTGGCGGCTCTCAACAATTTGAACAGGGTCAGCACCATAGCCAGTGCCCTCTGCCCTGTGAAAGTGCGAGCGGTAAAAACATGTGTGGCAGTGGCGGCCTCTGGACTTAAGAAGTATAGTGTGTGTTTTTGTCGCGCTCGTGCATTTGGAGCCCAAAATACGGGGGAGTGTGGCTGACTGAACAGAGGCAGCCCATGCTGCCCTGGATGCCCCGCGAGAGCCACCAGTGATCCTAGCAACCTCATAGTCTGGTTGTCCATCAAGTACTATTGGTGTGAGAGTTGCAAGGTGAGAGGCATTGGTCTTATCAAGTTTTAACAGAGAAATGTGAAATGTGGGATGGACACGCCAGGTCACTAAACGATAGGCTACAGGATTAATTTTTCGAACAATAGGAAACGAGCCAACAAATCTGGGTTTTAGTTTATTTACATAATCTGGCAGGGACAGGTGTTTTGTAGACAACCAGACCTTGTCACCTACTGAGAATTCGACAGGTTTCCTATGTTTGTTGGCCTGTTTGCAGTAGCGACGTTTTGCTTCTTCTAATGTGGTCTTAGCCTTTTGTCTAACTATTTGTAAGTCTGTGGCTAACAACTTGGCTGCTGGAATTGGGACTTCTCCAAAATTTTCAGGCATGTCTCGAGGATGTTGCCCAGTTACAAAAAGAAATGGCTAAATGCCCTTGGCTGAATGTTGGTGATTATTATAAATGAATTCCACTGTGTGTAGTAATGTAGGCCACTGATCGCCTTGCTGTATACTGTAAAAACAGAGGTATTGTTCAATAATGGCATTAACACGCTCTGTTTGCCCATCCGTTTCTGGGTGGAAAGAGGGTGAGTAATGGAGTTCAATACGTAACAGTTTACTCAGAGCTGCCCAGAATTGCGCAATGAATCAGGAACCATGATCTGAAATTATACACAGTGGAAGACCATGTAAGCGAAACACGTGTTGCAAAAATAATTTTGCCAGTTCTGGAGCCGAAGGGAGAGCCTTACAGGCACAAAATGTGCCATCTTAGAGACAGTGTCGACCACAACCCAGATGGTAGTAAAACCATTTACGAGGGGTAGATCAGTAATGAAATCCATGGATATGCGTTCCCAGGCCCGCTCATCTGTTGAAAGAGGTTGTAACAAACCAAGAGCGGGCCCAGGGAGTGTCTTATTTTTGGCACAAGTGATACACTGGTTAACATAATCCATTACATCTGTTTGCGTTTTAGGCCACCAAAAATGTCTCTGAATGAGTTCCAATGTCTTTCGACCTCCTGGATGGCCGGCAGACAAGGAATCATGGGACCATGTTAACAACTTTTTATGCCAACTATTCTGTGGGACATACATTTTACCATTTTTGTAAGCATAACCTTGTTTGACTTCTAATTTTTCTAGCTCTACTAACTCCTTGTTTTGTGGGAAATTCATGTCAAATTGGAAAGCATCTTTAGAATAGTCTTGTAAACAGGCTATGAAACATTGAGAGGATACAATGGGTAACGGGTTCACTTTTACATTGCAACCAAAACCATATCTTGAAATAGTATCAGCTACTACATGACTTTTTCCAGGTCGGTGTTCAATTTTCAGATCGAATTTAGTCAGGAGTAACATCTAGCATGCGTGGTGGGCATTGAGACAGTATGCATTTTTAAGAAATGTTAGATTTTTATGATCTGACCATACTGTTACCGGATGTGCAACTGCCTCTAGGTAATGCCTCCAAAATGTTAAGGTCTCTATGATAGCTAGTAATTCCCGGTCAAAGATAGTGTAATGTCTCTCAGCCTCTGAGAGAGACTGGGAAAAGAAGGCTACGGGTTGAACTTCCCCATTTATACTCTGTGAGAGTACCCCTCCAATAGCAACATCAGAAGCGTCCGTGTCAAGAATAAATGGCTTGGACTGATCGGGTTGGATCAGTAAAGGGACATTCGTGAAGGCCTTTTTTAGGAACAAAAATGCTCTCTCAGCCTCTTGATTCCATTTATATTGTACCTTGGAGCTAGTGAGGGCATTTAACGGGGTAACTAACTGTGCAAAGCCTTTAATAAACTTTCGATAGAAATTAGCAATGGCTAATAAAGATTGTAATTGCTTCCTATTATCAGGTCTGTTCCAGTGGATGATAGCCTGGACCTTGGACTGATCCATTGTAATGTGTTGAGGCGTGATCACATAGCCGAGAAACTCAACTCGTTGGGTGTGAAAGTAGCACTTTTCAAGTTTAGCAAACAACCTATGCTGTCGTAGCCTCTTTAATACTTCAGTTACATGCTTAACATGATCTGACAGAGATTTTGAATAGATTAATAAGTCATCTAAATACACAATTAGATATACTCCTAGTAGATCCTGAAAAACTGAATTTATAAATATTTGGATGGTGGCTGTGGCATTACAAAGCCCAAAGGGCATCACTAGATACTCAAATTGGCCATAGTGAGTTGTAAAGGCTGTCTTCCATTCGTCACCTATGCGTATGTGAATTAAGTTATATGCTCCACATAAGTCAATTTTAGTAAAGATTGTGGCACCCTGTACAGAGTCTATCAAATCGTCAATGAGGGGAAGAGGGTACCTATCTTTGATTGTAATCTCATTCAATGCTCTGTATTCATTACATGGTCTCAGATCCCCCGTCTTTTTGGCTACGATAAATATCGGAGCTGTGGCCGGGGAATTGGAAAGTCTAATAAAACCCCTTTCCAGGTTCTTAGTCAGAAATTCTTGCAATGTCTTATCTTCCAGATGATTTAATGAGTAGATTCTTCCATTTGGTATATTCGTCCCCGGAATCAAGTCGATTCGACAATCTAAATCTCTATGAGGAGGCAGACTGTCAGCCTCTACCTCGTCAAACGCATCCTCAAAACTAGTGTACTCTGAAGGCAATTGTGTCGGCTCCGGGTTACTGGCCGCAACACACAGTTCTTTACAATGAGTCTCACAGTGTGGGGATCCAAATATCATCTGCCGTTTAGCCCATAGAATCCGTGGATCGTGTAGTTCCAGCCACGGCATTCCAAGAATGAGAAGAAAGTGTGGAATAGATATCATATTAAAGGTGAGGAGTTCAGAATGGGAGCCAATAAAAACACGTAAGGGTACTGTTTGATGGAGAATGGCTCCGGAACCCACCGCACTTTCGTCAACATTATTTAAAGCGATGGACACATCCTTTAAATGAAATGGAATTAAGTATTTATGAACTAACTGCTCATCAATGTAATTATGAGCCACACTGCAGTCAACTAAGGCTGGTATCTTTAACACAACCCCTTGGGCCAGCAACAATGGCTTCTAAGTAAATGTGTTTGGACGTAGGGACATCAGCGTAATCTTTTGGTTTAGGGCTCGGTAGTGGGTCCCTATCCACTACCGAGCCTGCGAGTTTTCCGACCTACGCCTGGTAGCTTGGGAACAGTCCTTGATGAAGTAGGAGCTGTTGCCACAATATAGACACAATTTCTTTCTGAGTCTTTCCTCTCTTTCCTTAACAGATAACTTTCCCCGGGTTCCACCCACCTCCATTGGTTCTGCTGTTGTGACCTTAGCTTCTTGATTAATGGAGTCCTTTGCTACATGTAGTGGCTCTGTACACTGTCGTGTTTTCCTTCTCTCGCTCATTCTGTGATCTAATTGGACAGTTAATTCAATTAAAGCCGCAGTAGTGGTAGGGAATGGAATCACAGTCATAAGAGCATCCTTCATATCCTCCCTAAGTCTGTTATAAAACAAAGCTTGTAACGTTAAGTCTGACCAGGCCGTATCAATTGAAAGTTGTTTAAACTTAGCGATGTATGATAATAAATCTTTCCTTTGTTTAAGTGTGAGAAGTTCGGTGCGTTTTAGTAGCAGAGTGTTTTTTTGTTCGAACATAACCGTCAGTTCACGTGAAAATGCCACATAATCATTCAAAAGGGCGTTGTCTGTTTGTAGTAAGGGGGTAGCCCAGTGCATGGCCTCACCTCCTAAATTTGAAATGATAAAGATAACTTTATCTTTATCCGTCTGAAACTTTTGAGCTCGGGCATGGAAATATAGGAGACATTGTGTTTCGAAACAAGGAAATTTTGCCGGGTCTCCATAGAACCTTTCCGGCAATGGGACCCTGAAGCCTGTCGCAGTGACCTATGTGTCCATAGTTATGTAGTTATTTGGCAATGTATTTACTACGGAGGCATTTGCAGATAAGTTAGAAGGTCACACTGGTTTCTGTGAACTTGCTAAGGTGTCTTGACGGAGTTTCTGTATTTCAGTTTTTATCTCTAAAAGGATCTGAGAGAGTTTGGACCAAGGCATTCGTACTGCGGCATCCATTGGCCTTCACAATCTTTCAGACTCGGGCTGGTGGATGCTTCGCAGTAGTGGAAAGCTTTGTTAACCGTTACCGAAAGGAGCAACCTTAATAGTGGTCAACAGGACCCCCAGGGTCAGATAGATGTTCTTGTGGTCCGAACTCCTCTCAGTTGAAACGATACAAAAAGGGTAACAAAGGTTAAGTGACAATAATAACAACAAGCAGTATGATAGGATACTAAAGAGACGACCCTCACCTATTCGTGGGTCCCGCTTAGCTGTAACCTTTACCCAGGGAATTTAGCGCTGTATTAGATGGCTATCAGGTTAGTGTCTGGGGTAAGAACTAAAGGATGCAGTAGGAGGTAAATCCCAATAGTTATTGAAAGAGTACCTGCTATATTCCACGATTCGGGTGATGACCCTCGTAACACTGGAACTGCACAGGTGGTGAATGCAGAGGTTGGAGACAACAGTGCACAAATAGGAGTGAGGCCCTTAAGTAGAGGTACCGGAATGTACCAGAAGCCAAAGGATAAGACAAAGCAGGTCACACAGTCCAGGGTCAGGCCAGTCAATAGCGTCAGATCAGAAAAGCAGACAGGGACAGTCCGGGAGGCAGGCAGAGGGTCAAGCACCAGCAGGTCAGACAAATACCAAAGGGAATCCAAGACAGTCCAGTAGGCAGGCAGGAGGTCAAGTACCAATGGGTCAGACAAATACCAAAGAGAATCCAAGATATTCCAGTAGGCAGGCAGGAGGTCAAGCACCAGCAGGTCAACAAGCACTAAAGGGAAACCAGGACAAACCAGAAGGGAAACAGCCAAAGTCAGACAACCAAAGGAGACAAGAAATCAAGAATGCGTTCAACAAGAAAGAGTCATTGCAAAGGCAACAAATGAAGGAACTAAAAGCTTCATTTAGAGTGTGGCGGAAACCCAGTTTCTGCCACACTCTGGCGGTAAGACCGCTGTCGCCGGACCGGCAGTATTTACGCCGATTTAGGGTTTTGCCACTGGTGGTAATACTGCCGGTCCACCAGCGGTCCACCACTGTACTGCCAGTGGACAGTGGCGGGCATGCAACCACCAATCACGAGTTGCATGTCCGCCACTGTCCCCCAGCCTGAACAGGTTGCGGTATGGGAGCAAATGATGACCTGGGGATCAGTGGGACTGGCCAGCACTGGCCCATTGGGGTGTGCTGGCCATCCCCACTGACCATGGGGCAGGCAGGTGTCCTGCGGGTGCCTGCCTGCCCCCTGGAGTGCCCCCTACCTGTTGTCCGTTTACCACCGCCATGGCGCACCGGTGGTATTACCACTGGGCATACAATGCCGGGATGCCATTCATTGTAATGGCATACCACCGGTATTACCGCCGGCGGTAATACCGCCAGTGTGCCATGGCGACGCAAAACTCTAAATTGGCGGACTGCTGTTGGCGGTCTGCCGGCAATAATACTGCCGGACTCTAAATGAGGGCATTAGAGAATTAAATAGTCTCCTAGGCCCGTAAGTGTCTGACATCACTTCTGGGTTACCTTATGACCTTTACGGTCCATTCCTCTTCTAGGTATCAGAGGCGGCCATCGATGCCTTAAAGAGAAAGAATGCCACAGTCTCCAATGTGATAAGTGCAGAGGTTTAGTTCTACGAGTAGTAGGATGTTTTTGGGTTTTGGGAACAACAAAAGGTTGGGATGAAGGGGAAGTTGAAGGGGAAGGAACAGAGGAAGTCAGAGGAACCACCCCCCCTAGTCCTGACACTCCCTCTCTCTCTGTACTGCCTTCCAACCTTGCTGGATCTTCACGTCTAAGGCCTGCCCTCCTGTAGCTGACCCTGGTTCCCAGTAAGGTGAGTTGTTCTTCTCTGGTTCTGGTCAGATAGCTGTTTTCTGTAACTATAACCATTTCTCTCTTTTGTCTCTACTCTACAAGCACCTCTACTTACCTGATTTCTGGTGGTTTGTCAAATACTTTGCTCCCCTGTACAATACCCAGTTTTGCCTCCTATTAAAATAAAGATTACCACTTTGGTCTATTTTTATATATAATAAAGGGTGTTCAAACCTGTACAGTGGTGAGTGTCTGCTTTTTGTTGCTGAGTGGGTGTGGAGTGCTAAAGACCAACGAATCCACCACAAATCTAAATATAAGCCTTTTAGTAACCAGTTTGATTTGGTGGCTCTGGAACACGGTAACCCAGTGGGCTTACCCCAGACCCCTCCTCTTCTGGCCTAGGAAGTGTTGTGCATTGGGAGGCTCGGCCTGCTACCAGTCGAGTCTTCTGCCACATTTACTGTCACCAAATACCCAATCCAAACTTCAGAGAACCTATAAGTGACTGAAACATAGTTTTATAATGGAGAAAGTGGAGAATGCCCCACACCTGCCACCATCTCCCATTTCTTAATCCTGTGTAATCCTGCATAACTAAAAGTTTCAAACTAAAACTAAAACCAAATCTAACATTAGATAATTGTCTCACCCTTACACTTGTGGCGGGGAAGGCGGGGGGGAAGGGAAGGAGGGGCACTAGTTGGGAAGTAGCCGGAACCTGGAAGGATATACTCTTGGTTTAGGAGTATTCTGGAGGTGGGACTGGCCTCTCTTAACAATATAGGACAGTATAGGAAGTCCATATTTTTAATGTGAAATGCAGTATATATAAAAGTAGAGGATAGCAAAAAAAAACAGGATTTCAAAAGGCCTGTAACTCATATAGTGGTAACAGTTGGAACCGTGGTAAAGCCAGAGACTAAAGATGGTTCCTCGATGCTGAAACAGGCAGAGAGATAATGGACTTTGCAA
The DNA here is from genome assembly GCA_035582685.1 of Amphiuma means. Taxonomy (NCBI): domain Eukaryota; kingdom Metazoa; phylum Chordata; class Amphibia; order Caudata; family Amphiumidae; genus Amphiuma; species Amphiuma means. The sequence continues at coordinate 5,743 of JAWWEG010333146.1, read as the reverse complement.
ACTTTTCCAACTGTCAGTCCTCTGATGAATCCATGCAGTTGGGGAGAGTGCGTATGCGAGCACACAGAAGCATATGGTGCGGTCATTGTAAATTCAGTTGCTGAATTATATTTTTCTGTATCTAACTGCTCTGAAGTGGCTGAAAGGCAACAAGCTGGCACTAGATAGATAACACATTCATTCATGAATCAGTTCTTTTTAAAAGTTCTCATGTTCCAAATAAATGCTCCCAACAGTTTCCAGCTAACTCGGCAATGATGAAATTTTAACAAATCATGTTAGCCTGAGAGCAGTTTATTAAAAGCATTTTGGAATACAATAATGTTGTATAGAGCAAGCGTTAAGGTGTACAGTACAAGTGTGGCTCCATCTTCCTTTAGTAACTCGAGTTTGACAGTGTTATGACCCCACTGCCTTCATTTTTAAAGATTAGATGGAGTGTCATTTAAAATTGATCCGGCCCCACCCAGATGACTACAGTACAGTCTTCTGTTGTCCCTACAGATGTCGCATACCACAGATTTGAGAAGCTCTGGAGAACACCACACTAAGGTGCAGTGAACCAGCTTCTCAGAAGTATCACCAAGTGCAGTGCTGTTTGTGTCACAACAAATGCGTCGGCCAAGGATACAATCTTTCTTTGCACATGGTACATTTTGTAGAGAAGAACTTTGTTCTCTGCATGCATCCTCTGCTTAAATGTGCAAGTGAATCACATTATCACTGATGATGTCATAAGTTATGTCAAATGATGTCATCAGTGGTGTCATCTGTGATGTCATCGGTGTGGTCCTGAGCTTTGCAGTGGGGGACTCGGAGTTAAGTTTGCTTACCTTAACTGCCGAATTTGTGAGGTTTTATTGCATTAAAATGGAAACTTAATATCATCTTAACATGTTTTTTTCTCCGAATTTCAAAGATTTTTGTAATGAAAGTCCCAAGGCCGACTGCTTCCAAAGAAACTTAACTCTCTTTTAACTAAAGTTTTTTCACCGAATTTCATAGGTTTTGCTATGCTATACCTATGAAAAAGACAATACTTATTATGTGTGTCTAAGGCTTATGCTTTCAGTGAGAGGCTGATACAAAGGATGTGTGAGGCTGCAGTGATTATGGAGTGAGACTACAGCAAAAATTGTTTGAGACAGTGGTTACTTGTAAAAAAAGGCAGGAAGTGCTTACCACTGAGAGAAACAAAGAGTTAATCTTTCAGAGGGAGCCAGGGCCTGTGTGTGACATGAAGAGGCAGCTGGGTGCTCGGGGCCTGTGTATGAAGTCAACAGTGGCAGCCAGGTGCTTGGGGCCTGTTTGTGAAGTCAACAGAGCCAGCCTGGCTCTCAGGGCCTGTGTGTGAAGTCAACAGGGCTAGCCGGGTGCTTGGGGCCTATGTGTGAAGTCAACAGGGCCAGCTTGGCACTTGAGGTATGTGTGTAAAGTCAGCAGGTTCAGCTGGGTACTCGGTCTGTGTGTGAAGTCAACAGTGGCAGCCGGGTGCTTGGGGCCTGTGTGTGAAGTCAACACAGGCAGCCGTGTTCTCAGGGCCTGTGTGTGAAGTCAACAGAGGCAGCCGGGTGCTCGGCCTGTGTGTAAAATCAACAGAGGCAGCTGTGAACTCCGGGCCTGTGTGTGAAGCAAACAGAGGTAGGTGGGTGTGCAGGGCTTGTGTGTGAATTCAACAGGGGCAGCCGGGTGCTTGGGGCCTGTGTATGAAGTCAACAGAGGCAGGTGGATGCACGGGGCCTGTGTGTGAAGTCAACAGAGGGAGCTGGGCGCTCGGGGCCAGTGTGTGAAGTCAACAGAGGCAACTGGGCACTTGGGGTCTGTGTGTGAAGTCAACAGAGGCAGCTGGATGCTCGGGGCCTGTGTGTGAATTAAACAGAGGCAGCTGGATGCTCGGGGACTGTGTTTGAAGTCAACAGAGGCAGCCGGGTGCTCAAGGCTTGCATGTGAAGTCAGTAAAGGAAGCCAGACTATCAGGAACTGTGTGTGTAGTCAACAGAGCAATGGTGAAATAAGATAGAAAGGCAGCTGGGTGATGAAGGCCTGTGTGTGAGGGTCTCTGTGTGATATGAGAAGAGCCATCACAACTCTCAGGGTCTCTGTGTGACATGAGAAGAGCCAGAGGGATGTTAACAGTCTGTGTGGACATGAGTAGAGACAGCGGGGTGAGCAGAGCTTGTGCATGAGTATGGTGTGTGAATAAGTGTGTCAAGTATGAGTGGTGAGATAAGAGAGAAAGGCAGCTGGGTGATGAAGGCCTGTGTGTGAGGGCTTCTCTGTGACATGAGAAGAGCTAGCTGGACATTCAGGGTCTCTGTGATGTGAGAAGAGACATCAGGGCTTGGTCATGTGCATTGTGTGTGACTGAGTGTGTTAACAGTTCGTGGTAAGGTCATAGAGAAAGGCAGCTGAGTGATGAAGGCTTGTGTTTGAGGGTCTCTGTGTGACATGAGAAGAGTCAGCGGGATGTTCAGGGTCTCTGGGTGAGAACAGAAGAGCCTATGGGTCATTCAGAGCCTGAGTGGGAAGTGAACAAAGGCAGCAGAGGGTTCAGGACCTGTATGTAACAAGTGAAAAAAGGCAGCAGAGAGTTCAGGGCTGGTGTTTGAGATGTGAACAAAGGCAGCAGAGGTTTCAGGACCGGTATGTGACAAGTGAACAAAGACAGCATAGGGTTCTGGGCTGGTGTGTGAGACATGAACAAAGGCAGCAGAGGGTTCAGGGGCAGTGTGTGAGATATGAACAAAGGCTGCAGATGATTCAGGGCCAGTGTGTGAGACATGAGCAAAGGCAGCAAAGGGTTCAGGGCCAAGGTGTGAGATGTGAACATAGGCAGAAGATAGTTAAGGATCAGTGTGCGAGAAGTGAACAAAGGCAGCAGAGAGTTCAGAGCAAGTGTGTGAGATGTGAACAAAGGCAGCAGAGGAATAAGGACAAACATGTGAGATGAGAACAAAGGCAGCAGAGGGTTAAGGACCTGCATGACAAGTGAACAAACGAAATATACCATTGAGGGGTAGTGTGTGAGATGTAAATAAATGCAGCTCAGTTTTCAGGACCAGTGTGTCAGACGTGAACAAAGAAAGCAGAGGAATAAGGACCAGTGTGTGAGTCATGAACTAAGGCAGCAGAGGGTTCAGTGCCAGTGTGAGAAGTGAACAAAGGCAGGAGAGAGTTCAGAGCCAGTGTGTAAGATGTGAAAAAATGCAGCATAGGGTTCAGGGCCTGTGTGATAAGTAAAGAAATGCAGCATACTATCGTGGGGCAGTGTATGAGACATAAACAAAGGCAGCAGAGTGTTCAGGGCCAGTGCGTGAGATGTGAACAAAGGCAGTAGAGAGTCCAAGGCCAGTGTGTGAGACTTCAACAAAAGCAGCAGAGGGTTCAGGACTTTTGTGACAAGTGAACAAAGGCAGCATACCATCAACGGACAGTGTGTGAGACATAAACAAAGGCAGCAGAGGGTTCTGGTCTAGTTTGTGAGACGTGAACAAAGGCAGAAGAGGGTTCAGGGTCAGTGTGAGACGTGAACAAAGGCAGCAAAGGGTTCAGGGCAAGTAAGTGAGATGTGAACAAAGTCAGCAGAGGAATCGGAGCCAATGTGTGAGACATGATCAAAGGCAGCAGAGGGTTCAGGACCAGCATATGAGAAGTGAAAAAAACAGCAGAAGGTTTAGGCCCAGTGTGGCAAGCAGAGGACACAGCTGGTAGCAGGCAGAGCTTCTACCCACACAAAAGACCCTTGTGCCCCCAGGAAGGGGACCTATCAGGTATCTTAAATCACTAAAGCACAAGGGCAAAATAAAATACAATGGACCCGTTGATCTCTTCACTCTCAGGCATACTGAAATAGTAAAGAGATACTACACACTGATACAGATTTGAGCACCCTTTATTTTATATAAAAATATACCCAAAAGGGACTTTACTCAATTTTATTTAAAAAGAGGCAAAATAGGGTACTGTACAGAGAGCAAATATACATTTAATCAGGCAGTAGGATCACAGTGAAAATAAGTGCTAGAAACAGAGACTAAAGTAAGAGAAAGTTTCAGAGAAGCTGCAAGACCTAACTCCAGGGACAGGGGCTCACCTTTGTTAAGGGATCCAGGGTCACTCCAGAAGGCAGGCTGCAGCAGAGATCCTTGAGCAGTGGAAGACAAGTAAGAGAGAGAGAGAATTCAACTGTGCAGGGGATTAAGTAGCCCTCTGAGCTCCACCTAGAGCTGGGAGGGGTTAGGAAGTTTCCTGCCTATGTCATCCACCCACCAGGTGAGTAAGACCCTCCCCTGTGGGCACTGGTTGGTTCACAGTGGAGGAGCAAGAGGAACTAGCTACACCCACAGTCCACCATTACAGGGTGAGCACATGGCCTTCCTGGAGGACCCAAAATGTCCCCCAGATCATAGAGGTAGAAAGAGACCCCTCCTCATGATTCACAGAACCATGGGGGAAGGGTAAACCCAAAATATCCCCAGAACCTCTTAAAACACTTTTCAAGGGGTCCTGGTGATATCACATCACTCATACATAAAAGTTATTAAAATCGATTCTAAACATTACCCCAGCAACATAATTTTTCCTATTATTTTTACATATTATTTACACTCCCATAGGCTCCCATGTAATCTATATCTCAGGAAGTAAAATAGGTAGAAACACCAAATTTTAGGGGGATCCCTAGCTGGACCCCCTCTAACTAAGGAAGGAAACCACAAGTCTCTAGGTGGTCTAGAAGGGGAGTTCCGACTGGGTCAGAACTCTATGTATTCCCTATGGGCGCCTTTACTGCTAATACAATGGGTAGGCAGGAAAGTTTGGAGGGTCTCCAAAAGGGGTTAAAACTTTACCAAATTTCCCAAACTATGTACAGTCGGGGTCCTAGTGACACCCTGACTAGGTTTTGGAGATTTAAAATTTTCAGGGGGGTTGGGAAGTCAGAAAAAGTGGAAAATCTCACCTATCAGCGCTAAAGGGTCTCTGATCCCCCTCCCCCGCCTCTTCAGTGCGAACCAGCAGTGCCATCTTAACTAACAATCGAAGATCAATTGTCAGAGCATTCCTGACCCCTAGCCCAAGTTGTATGCCAATGTGGGCACACAAAATGGGCATTCAACAAGGGAATTAAGGGGTCAGGAAGGGGTACTACCTGTGTGAGGAGCCCCAGATAAGCTGGGTACCCCCACCACTACCCTGGGCAGGGTCCCCCTCCCCCACCCAAGCACACATTCATCCACTCATTCATTCAGGGTACATATACACTGGGTTTAAGTGGCACCTGGGCTTCATAGGGGCCCTAGGGGCCCCAAGCAGGGGAAGATATCCTAAGAGGTCCAAAAAGTTTAGTAAAAATACTACCAGTACAGAAAAATTTTTTGAAAAAAATTACAGAGTCCCTACACTAGGCAGTGGCCTAATGGACTGTCCTCACACCTCCCCAACCTCTGCAGGGGGCATCTGGGGGCACAACCAGATAACCTTGCTGAGCCCCCAGTGCCTCATCCAGGTGTTCTCCTTAACAGTCCATCTGTATTCTGGTTTCTGGCACCAGATCTGTACTGGACCTCAAACGTTTAGTCCTGCAAACTAGGGACCACCTCAGGAGTTTTCCAGAAGTGTCCCCCAAAAAGTTAAGGAAGGTCAGGGGGTTGTGGTCAGTCTGAACTATGAATGGGACCCCATATAAGTAAGGCCTAAGCTTCTTTAGGGCCCAAACAACTGCCAGGCACTCCCTCTCTGCCAC